>JAODAL010026234.1:0-57144 GCA_025379985.1 Phyllomedusa bahiana
AATTTCAACATGGGGATTAAGAATTGCTTTTTTAAGTTTTAGTGATGCTGCGTCAAGAAAAAACTGGGTGGCAAAAGTCAAAAAACCGAAACTGTTTGTTTTTTAAAATAACGGTATTTTTTGCCCCTTTAAATTTTCACCTGTGGTGAATTAAAAATTGCTGTTTTAAGATTTACGTAGATGCTGCGCAATGAACAGTCGGGGTGCGAAAAAAGTCAAAAACAGTAACTGTTATGTTTTGTATAAAAACGTATTTTTTGCCCCCTTTCAATTCCCTTGGTGAATATAGAATTGTGTTTTAAGATTTACGTAGATGCGCGTCATGAAAGTACTGGGTGCGCAAAGTCAAAAAACAAAACTGTTTTTTTTTGTATAAAAAAGTATTTTTTCATTTTCCCAATTAAATGGGGTGAATATAGAATTGCTGTTTTAAGTTTTACGTAGATGTGGTAATGAACATTTTGGGTGGCAAAAGTAAAAAATAACCGTAACTGTTATGTTTTGATATAATAAACGGTTTTTTTGCCCCTTTAATTCACCTGTGGGAATATAGAATTTTGCTGTTTTAAGTTTTTCGTAGATGCTGCGTAAGACGTCTGGGTGCGCAAAATCAAAAAACAGAAACTTTTTATGTTTTGTTAATAACTAATTTTTTGCACCTTTCTTCACGTGGTGAATATAAAAATTTGCGAAGATTTGTTAGGTGCGGCATGAACAGTTGGGGGCAAAAGTCAAAAAACACGTAATGTTTGTTTTGATATAATAAACGTATTTTTTGCACCTTTAAATTCACCTTGGTAAATAAGAATTGTGTTTTAGATTTCGGATGCTGCGTCAAAAAAACAGTCTGGGTGCGAAAAAAGTAAAAAAACAGAAACGTTATGTTTTGATAAATAAAAGGTTTTTTTTGCACCTTTTCAATTCTCCTGTGGTGAATATAGTTTTGCTGTTTTATGATTTTCGTAGTTGCTGCGTCAATGAAACAATGATGGGTGTGCATAAAGTCAAATAACACGTATACTGTTATGTTTTGATATATTAAACAAGGTTGTTTTTGAACCTTTCAATTCACTGCTTTGGTGATTATAGAATTGCTGTTTTAAGATTTTCGTTGATGCTGCGTCCAATGAAACGTACTTGGTGCGCAAAAGTACAAAAAATCGTCAACTACCGTTATGTTTTGATATAATAAATGGTATTTTTTGACCCTTTCACATTCACCTGTGGGTGATTATAGAAATGCTGTTTTAAGATTTTCGTGGATGATGCGTCACATGAACTGTACCTGGGGTGCGCAAAAGTCAAATAAAACACGCTAACTGTGAGGTTTTCGTCACGGATAAACGGTTTTTTTTGGAACAAACAACCTGTGCTGGACTACAAGATTGCTGGATTGTAATTTAAGTGCAGGTGGATAGTTCATCCAGTCACAAAAATTAAAATGAACACCTATCTGAAATGTATTCTGATAATTCAAAAGGGGAGTTTTTGAACATAAACACAGAGACCTGCAGTTACTAGAAATGATGTTTATCCCCAATATATAGTTAAGGCAGCCCATTATCCAGGAAATATTTTCAATAGCAAAACTGTTATAATAAAGATATTTCCACTTAAATTGTCTACACTAAGTCTTGGTGAACTTTATCAAATGTTCTTTATAGATAGAGCTTGTCTGTGTTCGCGCAGCGGGGCCCCCCACCCCCCGCTCCCACCGCCGTGAAATATTTATCACGCGGGTTGTTGGCTGCTTTAAAATTCATTTGCTAACTACTTAAATTCTTCAAATTCTCTAATCTAACTATATTGGACGGATCACATGCTAATTAGTATGGGTTTCTCTGTGCAGAAATAGATAATTTCGCTGAGCTGTTTGGCCACAGACTGAGCGCTGGTCCTTTTCCATATGAGCGCTGAGAGAACACTGGGCTGAAACGGAATACGACTGTTTCTTTGTAAAAACGAGGTACATGTGATTTTTCCAGCCAATCGCAACCATTTCACATCCCAGTAATGACGTTGCACACAATGTCACGCTGCTCTATTCTGTAATATGATTTGCTGGCCGCAAAATTACAGGAAGCGCCGAAAAAAAAGGAGCGTTCTTAATAGATGATGTCTCAGATTTTATCCTCTAATTTCGCATGATATGGAAAATTCGATCAACATATAAATAATCACCTTGCCACGAATTTCAAACTTTGTCGATAAAAATCGCTCAACACTAGTAGGGACAGGTAACTGAAGATTTTTCTTTGGTCAGGAGAAAGAAGATTTTGTCTCCTCTTGGAGCACATATGTTTCTCTGGTTAAGACCATCTCTCCCACCTCTCACTGCTCTCTCTTATCTCTCACTGCTCTAAGCTGCTGTCTAACCCATGTGTAAGATATATAGCAGTCGATGAGCCGGTGAGTGCTTTAACCTCCGAACACGGATCCCCGCCGCCAAAACGGTACAATGTCCAAAGAAGCTCTTAGGTCAGAGTAATAACGATCCAACGGTGTATAACAGAAAATACTCTATTCCATATGCTTGTCACAGACAGAGGATAAAAATATGTTTAGCGTCAGCTGACGCTGTTTCAGCACTTCGTCTGAAGCCTTGTTCAAAGAATGCCAATGAATATAGAAACATTACTAAAACTTAAATGGGGATGTGTAATCACAAAATGACTTTTTTTTGGTTTTTTTAAACACTATTTTAGTTCACTCATTTTTTAAGAATTTTTTGGTTATTTTTTTTTATTTTTCATATCACTTTCAATATTTCTTAATGGTCCTGCAGTTTTTACTTTGGTCACTAAGCCTAATAATAGTCTGACACTTCCTGTTCTGTAGAGAAAGATTCTCAGTTGTATGCTTATTATCAGCACAAAGAGGGTCAAACTGAAAGGAGACACCAGTGATGCAATCAGATAACCAACAGGATTCCCAACAGTCACAATGGGAGATGTGTCTTAGTTCACCCTTTCACCTCACCTGCAACACTGATTTCTTTCCAGGTAAACAGAGCATGACTCAGAATACTCGCATATAGAAGTGAATGGGACTGAGTCAGTCTTAAGTCTCTTATGTGAATGAAGCTATGTAAGGCATCTCTCTGACTGCCTGTTAAAGCAGTGCAAATAAGGGCATAGTGGCCAAAGGGAAACTGCAAGACTTAAGAATTTTATAAAAATCTTGAAAGTTATTTGAAAAATTAAAAAAACATAACCAAAAATTCCTAAATAAATGTGTTTTACATAAAAAAATGGTAAAACCTTAGACCATTATACTCATTTTTTGATGACACATTCCCTTTCAACCAATGAGAGAGAACTTCCTTTTGGCATCTCCCAGTTTTATTACAAAGAGATATCATAGGGATGCTGTTCCAACACAGACAATACATATAACAGAATAACAATGTACATACTATCTTTAATATATGTATAGCAAGTATTTTTTTAGATTCATACAATGTGGGAATGTCATATTAAGTTCCAGGATACAAGTGAGGCTCCACAATTGGATCTTCCTTTACCATTTCTCCTTCTTTAAGTTTGACCACACAGTAAAATGGCCCAAGATGCTGAAAGCCTCCATGTTCCCTGCATGATTTTCCAAAATATGACTTGCAGCACCTGAGGCCAGCCAAATGTTCAGCGATGCGCTGTTTTACTTTCCTAATTGTGCTACCTACATACATTTTACTACATAATTTACATACTAGAGCATAGATCGCATGACTGGTGTTACAGTTAGTAAATGATCTAATATCATATTTTTTGCCCTTGGTTGTGCTGCTGAATTCCTTAGTTTTAATTGCATTTTTGCAAGTTCCACATCGTTTGCCTCCACACTGATAGAAACCCTGTAATGACAACCACGTCTCACTCTGTATATGACTCTGTAAAAACTAGGTGACACTGAGTTGCCTATAATGCTATCCCTCTTGGCTACACATTTTACTCCCGGATCAACGATATCTGCAAGAACCTTGTCCTGCTTTAAAATAGGAAGGTCTCTAAAAAACACTTTTCTAATCTCATTAAAATTTCTACTGTATCTTGTAGAAAAAATAAGTTATTTGGACGAGGTTTTCAGAGCGTTTCCTCGCCCAAAACCTCGTCCAAAACGCCCCAGTTCATTTAATTGATTCCTATGTAAAACCTCGTTGTAGTTCACACACGACAAGGTTTTTACGTGCTTCTTTGGAAAGAAGTGTCATGTCAATTCTTGAAGTGTGTTTTCAGCGTGGTTTTTGGAGCGGTTTTGCCGCATTTTGGGTGTGGTTTTGGGCGCGGTTTTTATCCTGGCTATTAATTTGTATGGGTGAAAACCTTATCGGACAAATAAACTGGATCCCCAATAACCTTGCAGAGAAACGCCTCTGGAAAACTCTTCTGAAGATGGCGTGTTGCAGGCGAGGTTTTGATGTGGTTTTGAGCGAGGAAATGCTCCGAAAACCTCGTCCAAATAAGCCGTGTGAACATGCCCTTAGTGTTATTCCTATTATTTAATGGCTTTTGCCACTAAAGGGAGTCCTGTGCATGATTCTTTACTTTTTCATATGCCCTGGTTAAATGTTTTTTTTATTATATCCTCTTGCCAGTAATCTTGCACCTATGTGTTTTAAATGAAATCTTGCACCTTTTTTTATAAGAAACCAATTGTAAGTACCGCTCTTCGGCTCTAATATACCCCCCAGGAGGCTGATATTTTGTGGGCAGGTGACAACATTGCTTTCAAAACAGTGTTTCCACTAAGCGGTTTCCTGCGGAGGGTGGTACTAACTTTCCCAGTGTGTATATCCCCATGTAGATAGATGTCCAGAAAAGGAATTTTTTTGGGTTTCAGGGAATGTAAATTAAATTTACGAAATTTGATTGAGTACCATATAAAACCTAAAGGACCCCCACATTATCTTCCAAAAAAACAAAGATTCCCCTATCTAGCACCCACCACATTATCTCTCCAAACAATCAAAGATTGCTTCTGCCCCCCATGCCAGAGAATACTTCCCAAAGGGTTAGATTCCCGAAAAATGTCTTTGGTGCTCCACCATAAAATTAAAAAAGTTTGGCGAGAAGGTGAAAAATTTTGCCCTGATTGGGGCATCAAAAGAGGGGAAATTTATTTTTTATTTAAAGTTATTTCAAATTTTTTAATTTTTATTTTATTTTAATATTTAAATTTAAAACCTAATATAAAAAAATTTTTTATTAAATTTGTAATTTGTTATTTTTTTTAAAAAATTTAATAAAATAAAAAAGGGTTTTAAATAAATTGGTTAAAGGTTTAATTTTTTTAAAAAATCACTTTTTTCATTTTGGAGATTATTTCTGCTAAAGGGGGTGCAAAGTAGGAGGGAATGTAATTTATTACTTGGGCGCCCCTAATCCAACAGGATTTTTTTCAAAAAGGTGTTCCTTTTCTTTTGCATTGATAGCCCTCCAGAGCTGTACCCCCCTCAGTAGTGTGTTGAGTTTATCTTGTACGTTTTTGGTGGGGTTTTTTTTGTTGAATTTTTTGTTTTCGTCTAGAATTTTAACATCGTTTTTTTAAAGCCCGAACCACAAACAAAGGGCCCACCCTTTTTCAGTCTTTTTATAACCAACTTTTTATTATTTTGTAGTTCTCTCAGTGCAATGTTTTGTTCTTCATATTTATAGAGGTATTATCAAGATTTTTGTTGTTACTTTTTAATTTGACTAAGTCCCTCTCCATGGCATTTTGAAATGTGTCTAATGCCCTAACCCTCAATTTATGAGGATATATAAAAGAATTAGACATTTTCTGGACAATAGAAGTTCCTTCAGTATTAGTATCCTCATTTAATTCCTTGGGAATTTTGAATGTAAGCTGTTCATTAAACAACAAATTTTCATATTCATTAATACCCTCAGTTACGCTCTCCCCAGCCTTCTCGCTTCTGTTCTGAGTAGAAATGTCTCTTGATGGTAAGCAATCTAGAAAAACGATTAACGTCTAACAATGTATGAGACAAGTCAAAATCATTAGCAGGTACAAAGTTAAGTCCCTTTAGTAATAGTAGGCGTGAGAATAATGTCATGAGTACTTTCCGATTCCTGATTCTCATTTAACCCCTTAACGACCCTGGACGTATGAGTACGTCCCAGGGACGCTAAGGAGCTTTGCGCTGGGATCGCTCTGTGACCCCCCCCGGCACAGCCGCCCGGTGTTAGCGGCTGATCGCAGCTAACACCCGGAGGCTACAGCGCGAGGGGCAGCGTCGCCCGCCTGCGCTGTTTATGGTGCCGCGCACCGTTCTTCACGGTGATCGGAGTCCCCGCAGCATAACTGCTGGGATCCGATTGCTGATCATGCCAGCGGGAAGCCTTGGGAAGGCCTCCATCGCTGCCATGTTTTCATCTGTGGACTGCCTTGGTGTGGTGGCTCCGTTATAAGTTATCTCTGGGATCCACCGGACTATCAGCACTCATCCTTGCATTTCTAATAAGGGCAGTAAGTTTATCTAAACTAGTTATTATTGTGTTGTATACATATTCCCGTTTTCCCTGATGAACCCCAATTACTATGGGGGGAAACGCGTCGGATTTATGAATTCATCCAGATGCTTTTGGGATAACTGAATGTATACATCTGTGTTTGTGTCCTCTTTATGTTTTTTTTTTTTTTCTGTACAGTGATAGTTAGTATAGGGTGTTGGTAGTTTAGGTACGGGGTAGGAACGCCCTTATTGGGGCGATTTTCCCATTATTTGATAGCTAGCCATAGATGTAGGATTTAGTTTTATATTGGTTTAGATAGATTAGTTTTTTTGTCTTTACATTTTATTTGTATTTATTAAAAGCTAAGTTTTATATGCTTTGTGGTCCCTAGGATTTATGCTATTGGTTTGTGGTTTTCATTTGCCCCACTTCCGGCCCCAGGCAGAAAGTGGGGAAACCGCCATCTTGGTACAGCCTAATGCATTGTCTATGCAATGCATAAGGCTGTATTAACGATCACGCGTTAGTGTTGAAGCACCATAGGTGGCCTCAATGTTAAAGTAAAAAAAAAAATAAAGTTTTAAAGTACAAAAAAGTATTAAAAGTTCAGATCACCCCTTCCCCATTTTACAAATAAAAACAATAAAATAATTAAAAAGTTACACATATTTGGTATCTCCGCGTCTGTAAAAGTCCGATCTAATAAAATACAACATCATTTATCCCGTGTGCTTAACGCCGTAGAAGAAAAAAAATTCCAAACGCCAAAATTGCGTTTTTTTTGGTCATTTCACGTCGCATAAAAATTGGAATAAAAGTGATCAAAAAAGTCACATGTATTCCAAACTGCTAGCAATAAAAAGTACTCTTCAGCCCGCAAAAAATGCCGCCTCACTGACGTCCGTAGGTGTTAGTACAAAAAAGTTATTGGTCGCACAAAATGGCGCCGCGGCGCAAATTTCAAAAATAGGAAATGTTTGGAATTTTTTTACGATTCCAAAACATGACGGAAACCCTACATGTTTGGTATTGGTGGATGCATATCAACCTGTAGAATACAGATAACACATTATATTTACCGAAGATTGAATGCTGTAAAAGCAAAAGAACCTGCAAACATGGCGAAATTACGTTTTATTTTCACAATTTGTCCCAATTGGAATTTTTTTGCGGTTTCCCAGTATATTTTATAGTACAGTGAATAACACCATTAGAAAATACATCTTGTCCCGCAAAATAAAAGCCATCATAGGTCTATGTAGGTGGAAAAATAAAAAAGTTATGGCTCTGGGAAGGTGAGAAGGGAAAAACGAACATGTCAGCAAAAAATATTGCAAGGAAAGGGGTTAATTCACTGGATGTTATTTTTCCCATGTAGCTTCCCGTGTCTCTTATGCTTTCTCCCACCGTGTTTCCTCGGCTTTCCCAGTGTTTTGGTGTAACTTATCGAGTATGACTTCTTGTGCGGGGTCTTTCCACACTGGACACATCAGAATCGGTATTGCATGAATCTGTAGTGTCGATACCTGAAAAATTTACACTTTTGCGTGGTCTCTGGTGTTCTCCTCTATATCTTAGGATTGATTTTAGATGTCTGCATTCTGTGTCTTTATACCACAAATATATTTTATTATTTTTATAATCCTCTAAATCACGTTGGTATTTTTTCTTTTTGATTTCCATGATATTATTTTCTAATTTATCAATACTTTTTTGTATGCATTCCATAAGATAAGCACATTCCTTATCTGTCTTGTTTATATCAACTTTACTTTTTGTGTTTTCAATTTCTTTGTCTATTTCTTGCAGTTTAGTGGATTCAAACGTGATTATAAGATCAATCAATGATAGAGAATACTCTGACAGTATTTGATTCCACTTTTATATAAAGTCCCCTGTGTAGATAAACGTAGGGGTTTTTTTTAGGTCTCAATCCATGTGGTATGATTTTTTTCCAAGTATGTTTTTAGGAAGTTATGGTCCCACCAGATTTTAGTCTCTTGAATTTTTAACTTTTTAAATTGCTGAAATAATAATTGTAAATCTGGATTTGGTCCTGGCGGGCCCTCTGCATATACATGGGCCAGTTTCACCTGTCTGTCCATAGCCTCTTCCATACTTCACAGCATGAAGGGTTAACAGGTTAATATCACTTACTCTGTCTGTAGTAATGATATATTCTCAAGATCTCGTAAATAGTCAGCACAAAAAAATCCTTCGTAGTAAGAATACATACACGTGGGGATAGCTTGCAATGGTAAAGCCGCATATAAATTTATCAAACTGAAGAAGACTTTAGCAAGACTCACCCATGTGTAAGATATATAGCCATTGACAAGCCTGTGAGTGCTGTAACCTCCGCACACGGATCCCCACCAGCAAAACGGAACAAATTCCAAAGAATGAGAACAGGAGATGCCAACAGGAAGTCTTTTCCCATTGGTTTTTAACAGGATTTAAGTGTTAGTATGTTTGTAGTATTCTTTGCTGTGAACAAGGCTTCAGACAAAGCTGAAACGCGTCAGATGATGCTGCATAAATTTTTTATTTTCTGTCTGTGACAAGCATATGGAATAGAGTATTTTCTGTTATGCACCACTGGATCATTGTTACTCTATCCTCAGAGCTTCTTTGGAAGATGTTACAGGACATGTTGGCATTCATGGTTCCCTCAATGAACTGTTAATCCCCACAACTGGCAGCAGTCATGCAGCCCCAAACCATGATATCACCATGCTTCACAGTAGGCAAGAGTGTAAATTTGGTGTGACCCCAAAATAACTCTACACACAGCCATCAATATCTAAACTGCTGGCAACAAAAATGAGTACACCCCTAAGTGAAAATGGACAAATTGTGCTCAATGGGAGGAGTACAAAAACAAGTGTAACTTGCCTACAGTCAAGCATGGTGGTGTCATGATTTGGGGCTGCATGAGTGCTGCCAGCTGTTGGGAGCTACAGTTCATTGCGGAAAAAATGAATGCCAACATATACTGTGACATACTGGGGCGGAGCATGATCCCCTCCCTTCAGAAACTGGGCTGTAGGGCAATATTCTAACATGATAACGACCCTAAACATACTTCCAAGAAGACCACTGCCTTGCTAAATAAAATTAGGGTAGAGGTCCTGGACTGGCCAAGCATGTCTTCAGACCTAAACCATATGGAGCATCTGTGGGGCATACTCAAACGGAAGGTAGAGAAGCAGTAGGTCTCTAACATTCACCAGCTCTGTGAAAGACAATTCCAGTGGCTGCAACCTGTGAAGATATAGTTGACTCCATGCCCAAGAAAGTTTAGGCAGTGCTAGAAAATAATGGTGGTCACACAAAATATTGACACTTAGGGCACAATCTGTCCATTTTCACTTATGGTATGTTCACAAATCTTAACTGCGGGGCATACAGTACACCCCGCAATAACGGCGGGAGCTCGCATCCATCGCCGCGTACTCCCGTGGCGCGGTGGGTGGGGAAGGGGCAGCAGCCGGCCAGCCCATAGACTGACATTACTCGCGGCGCGCAAGCGCCGTGAATAAATGACATGTCAATTATCTCCCCGTGCATGCAATACGATCGTATTGTATGAGTGTGGAGAGGAGGCGTAATCCATAGTTCTCTATGAGAACTGTGGATTACCGTAATGATTGGGGCGCATTTTGCTCGTATTAGAGTGCAGTATGCTCTCAATAATTGGCAAAATATGTCCTAAAGTATGCCGTGTGAACATACCCTTAGGGGTGTACTCACTTTTGTTGCCAGCGGTTATTTTGAGGGCACGTTATACAAGCTGTACACTGACTACTTTACATTGCATCAAAGTGTCATATCTTCATTGTTGTTCCATGAAAAGATATAATACAATATTTACCTAACAGAAAGTGTGAGTCTGAATCTGGTTGTGAAGAGTTGGCTCTGTGAAACAGCATGGTGAGAATACCCCTTTAAATATTCTGATAACCTTAAAGGAGTTTTTCCACAGTTACTCCATCTTCAGCTTTCAGTGTGCTCAAAAGGAGGCGTGTATGATTTGTTTGAGCTGCATTTCTTGTGACCCAGCAGGCTGACATCACCATGCTTTTCCCCACATTGTGCTCACTCTAGTCAAACTAAGGTCTGTATATAAAAAGAGCTGTGAATAGCTACAATGCAGCTGAGTGTTTAGCACTTCTACATTTCAGCATATGAGTTATAGGTTCAGATCCATGCAGGAGCCAAACATAGATTTTTTTGTCTCAATGCACATATCTGATCGAGGTTTCTTTTTTTCTTTTTATTTACTTGCACTGTTTGAGTAATTACTAAGCAGTACAGCGGACAGGAGCAGAATGACAGCACCTGGGGTTCAACACTCGCTCAACATGAGTGATTGTCCGTGATTACTAGCCAGGGAATCGACTGACAGTAGCTTCCTGAAAGAAGAGGTGATGTCTGACCATGTGTGGCCAGGACTGAGGAGCTCTCATCACTGGTCGTATCCCCTGGAGACAAGCTTTAAACAATGGATCACTAAGGTAGCAGCTAAAACAAAAATGGTAGAGAACTTTTGATAATAATGAATGATGAAAATGTTTATTATTTAATTTGCAAGCTTCCACGCCAATTTTATTTCATGGCAAAACCACTTTAAGAGACTAAACAAGTATGTTCAGCTGTGCTTGGAAATCCCATAAATACAAATGGAGAGAGCTGTGTATGCATGGCCACCTCTCTGTTTGCTGAGGCCATGGGATGGGGGATCCTGAGATGGGTGGTGATCAAAGTCACCACCAGTTGGAACAAAGTCATTGAAGAGGAGATATGTATGGACTAAAATATAACTTTTATTAATACTCATAAAACAACTATATTAGTCAATAGTGCTATGGTTACATTACAAGTGGCTCATCAGGGGAAAAATGGCTTGTAGAAGAGAAGAACCTCATTGTGCATAGCAATGTGCATCAACCCGAGATGGGCCATCAGTCGGCATGTCATACCCCACAGTCGACCATCAATCAGTATGTGTGGTGATGGCCGGATGGCTGAATCATGGCCCACCTCGGGTTGATGCACATTGCTATCACACCAAGGTTCTTCTTTTCTAACAACCATTTTTCCCTGATGAACCACTTGTAATGCAAGGAAAAGTGTCTGGAATCTGACCATTCTCCCCCAGTGTAGGTTTGCACATAGAGATAGCTTCTTACGGCAGGGGCACGCTTTTCGGGGCATTATCTCTGCCATATAGGAAGGAATTATAGGGCTAGCATAAGGAGCGGCTATCTCTCTATATTTTTACATTATTACCGCTTTCCCATAAGCAGCCACTCTTTTTCCCCCATCCCCTGTGATTGTTTCTTGTATAATACTTAATTGAATCAAGAAAAACCATCAGGAGCATCAAGAATCATTGATCTGGTGTTGTACATGCGTAACTACTGTATCCAGAGTTGGAGACCGTATTTACCAAATATTTATGACATACCATGTGAAAACAAAAATTGAAATAGTCCTTAAAGGCTTAAACAGGTCTAAAACCCGACGGAAGAATGAACACGTACAATGTTTTTCAGGCCACCGGCAGTTTGAGAAACCGCCGGGCGGAAACCCGTGCAATGGGGACGGCTGCACGGTTTTTCCATAGCGGCCCCTGTAAAAGTTTGCAAACCGTCTGAAAAACTGTCCGCAAACCGGTGCCGTGGGGACAAGGCCTTAGTCATTTGAAAGAACACCAGAGCTGTTGATAGTAGATGATTTAACCATTACTGCCATAGGTTCAGAGATGGAGATAACTTTAATAATATCTGATGACAATGTTGGATTTCCATTCAGATCATAACATAAGGCACTGTCCAACATTTTATGAAACAGGAACAGAACATCAAATATATGATAAAATGCAAATATTTTCTGATATAGGTAAGAAAAAACAGTAGGAGGAAACTTAATTTTTTACATCAAAATAGCAGGATCTTGGCCCATGTGAGATGTTTGCAGTGCCTAACAAACAGCTAGATAGAAACTAATACTAATCCAAAAGAAATGGCATTATTCACCTTTTAGATTATTGCAGATATGAAGATAAAAACAGCCCTGCCCACACAGAGAGAACATCCTCATGTCTTGAACCTTAACTTAAAGGGGTTGTCTCACTACATCGATTCATCTTACCTCAGTCCTGTTTTCTTGGTTTCATTTTGAATTCAGAGGCGTGTTTACTGGATTCCTACTAGGCTGCAGTAGAAGCCAGGTCTGTACTATAGTGACCATTCTGGCAGCCTATCAGGAGAGAGTAAACAGGTCTGTAGCTATAGCGATCTGAGAAGCTGATGCAGCCCATGAAAGAGAGGATATCTCAGAATAGGTAGGACAATGTTAATGGACATATATTGCAAAGTGACTTGTTTTTGCAAGATCTTTAACATAAAAAGCAATCCTTGGGGGGCGTGGCCTGGTGCTACATGGCGACAGACGCACATTAGCTGAGCTGCAGAGGAAAGTGGATAACTCGGCCCAAATAAACCCACTCCTGGACCATATACCTGGATAATTAAAGCACCGGAGGTTAACTGAACCCTTATACCAGCAGTGGAGAAAGTTGCAGCTTCCTGGGCAGCCCGAAAGTGCCGCTGTGTTCGTTCGTGCGGAGAGCGGGAGAGCGCCTCTGAGAGCGGGAAGCAACGAGCGTGAGTGCCTGAGAGCTGATACGGGACGGCGCTCTGACTGTGAAAGGAGCTCCGGAGGCCGCAGGACATTGCGGATCAGACATTTGCGGCCCGGTCACGGGATCTGCGGGCGCCTTGTGACATAGAGGAGAGGACGCCGCCGAGAGATACAGACGACAAAAGCGCCCAGCGAGGAACCGGACTTCAGTCAAAGGTAACTGATGAATGCTGCATAGACGAAACAGTTACCATAGCATTTACAGGTCCTATCTTAAACCTGTAATACTTTGGGAGCCATTTGCCAGCACCTGGGGACTCTTCCTCTAAAAGTTATCACACTGTCCCTGCTGCTATCTTGCCGTTGGTTCTTGGCGCAAAAATTCAGCCTCCGGCGCCATCTTGAGGAGTAACCTTATAAGAGACAGATACCATAGCCCTAAACCTGGCACCACATCAGAGGAAGGGAACACCTAAGAGGAATATACTGCCTCAACTCATTCCTAGAAGTGAAGCCCTACAACCCCATAAGATATATGAATAAATATAGTCAGTACCTGTTCTAGAGAAGAACTACTGATACTGTTTGGATCTGAAGCTCCTTTCCGTCTGCAACTTTATATCAACAGATCTCAGCCATTTAAAATCTAACAACAGCCCTCTCTGCTATACGAGTCCACATCTGATAGATTCTGTGCAGATTTCCTAACTTAGTGCTACAACACAAACGAATTCCAGCATTTGATGTCCTCTAAGATACTGTTATAACCCAGGGTGTCTTCACCAGCATCCGGCATTTTGCAGGAACACCTTTGTCTCTTATACTGTATTGAAATACCTTCCTAATCTTACCAACCTCAAAGATTTCTCATCAGAGGTCTATGTCTGAGACATTCCTGTCATAAATAAGCCCTGAGAACGATTAATATACTACCAGCTAAAAATTCGCAGTACAGAAATATTAGGAAATAATCTGCAACAGCTCTCTTTGTCAAAATGGGGGGCACTTCCAAGCGCAATCCGAAACAACCGCCTAAGCCCACAAAGCTAACTGAGTTTTTCCAGTTACCCCCTTCTACGCCCCAAAATTCAGGGGACCATCTGCACTCTCCATCATCATCGCCAGCGCGTTCCAGATTGGACTCAGTAGATTTAGATCCCCAAGATCTACCAGGTGGACTAGGTGCCACAGAAGCTATCTTGCAATGCCTTTTTGCTTCATTTTGGGATACCCTGCAACAAGATTTTAAACATATGATGGGAGACCTCAGGAAAGATATTCATTCATTAGTGTCTAGGACTGACCACATTGAAAACAAATTGGGAGAGTTTGTCACCTCTCATAATTTACTGATCCGATTCTAAGCCAAATTGGAAGAGGAAGTAAAATCGCTGTCTCCCCAAAGTGATGGACCTCGAAGACAGGTCCAGACGAAATAACATTTGTCTGAGAGGTATCCCAGAATCAATTACCGCGGACCAATTACTACCTTTTCTCACAGATTTAATGGCACTAGTATTACCAAATGCTTCCACATTAGATCTAACTGTGGACAGAATACACAGACTGCCCAAACCTAAACACCTACCTTCATCAATTCCAAGAGATGTTCTAGCAAAGGTCCATTTCTTTAGAACAAAGGATGACTTCTTGAAAGCCCTTCGCAACGGCATGGATCTCCCTGAAAGATTTCGAAATATATCTATCTTTCCTGACCTTTCAGCCGGGACAATGTTAAAGAGAAAGGAATTTCTACCCTATACCAAACTTCTACGAGAAAATAGTATTAGTTACCACTGGGGCTTCCCAGTTAAACTGATTGTAAGCAGAGAAAACACGACCTTTGTCTGCAACACCCCGTCGATGATCAAAGATCTTATGGCTCAGTGGGACTTGATATCTTCGGAAGCGGCAACTCCAATCAAGAGAGGGAAAAACAGGCCAGTAATTATCTCTCCTCTCTGGTCAGGGAAACAGTTGTTATTGGTTTGTTTTTATGCTTTTCCCTTCTAGTTGCCTCGCTAGAAAGTGTTCCTTAACATATGGACTCACTGGTAAATATGCTGTTATGGTTATATATGTACCACCATGTCTACTTAATCACTTTTTTGTCTCAAAATGGGTATCAAACTCATGTCACTGAATGTCAATGGGTTGAATTCCCCATTTAAAAGATCTATGCTATGGAGGGACATTATAAAGCAAAAAGTAGATATAGTGTGCCTTCAAGAGACACATCTCAACTTGATGGATTCATGTCGCATGAAACATAAAAGATTTCCTTTTTTCTTGCATACTTCTGCAGACTCCAAAAAAGCTGGAGTTGCCATTTTGATTAAAGACACTATTGCTTTCACGCTAAATGAATCCATCATAGATCCAAAGGGTAGATATATTATCTTAGATTGCTTGCTTAACTCCCTACCATATACGATCCTTGCTTTGTATGCACCTAATACTCACCAACTTTCTTTTATTTCTAAGACAATACGTAGAGCTAAGGAATTAGCCAAACATAATCCAATCGTTTGTGGAGATTTCAACATGGTGATAGACAGGCTGGAGGATAGATCTATGGGAAGTTCCAGAAATGCTCATGAACTTCGTCCTTTTTTACTGGAGGAGAAACCTTCTGATCATTGGGGTTACACACACCCTGGAGAATAATATACGTACTACTCTGCTTCTAAAAAGACGCATTCTAGAATTGATATATTATTATCAAATAAGCAGGCCCTGCTTAACATAATATCGTCAGAAAAAGGGTATAAGACATGGTCAGATCATGCGCCAATATTTATTACAATTAAGGATGCCTTCTACCCGCCTACCTTCTTTCCATGGCGTATAAATCACTTTTTTGTTAAAATCTGAAGCTACGGTTGCAGAAGTTAAAAAAGCTCTAGAAGAATACTTTGCCCTAAATGCCCCCTCTGCCCCCTCTGCCAGTTCGCTCTGGTGCGCACATAAAGCTTACATAAGCGGGGTGCTGCTTTCTATTGCTTCTAGGGAAAAACGCAAAAGAGACCAAATCCTCGGTACTCTTTTAAAAGACATCCAGAACACTGAGATAAGATTTAAACAGAACCCATGTAAAATCATTAAAGAGGAACTTAATACTCTTAAAAATAAATTCCGGGAACTGAATCAGAAGATATACGAAAAACATCTTTCTAAGATTAAATGGAAGTTCTACTTAAGTGGGGATCGGCCAAGTAAAATTTTAGCGCAAAGAGTTAAAAAAATCCAAGCAAAATCCAAAATCCCATACCTAACCATAGCCCCTAATAAAAAAATATATGATCCACAAAAAATAGCTGACTCTTTTGCAGACTATTATAAATCCTTATATAATATTCAAAATGATACCTCAACCCCTTTAGTGACAGCCTCAGAAATCGAAACCTTTCTTTCTCGATTAAAACTCCCCGTTCTTACAGAAGAAAATAAACTATTCCTTGACTCCCCAATTACGACCCAAGAATTGGAAACTACCATCCGGCAATCAAAACTGAACAAATCACCAGGGCCAGATGGGTTCACTAATGAATATTATAAATTGTATATGGGTACCCTAACACCTCATCTGTTAAGCATCTTTAACTCCATCATTGCTGACGGGAAGATGCCCGCTGAAAAGCTAGGGGCCATTATCACCACTATTCCCAAACCTGGGAAAGCTCCAGACCTAGTAGCGAATAATAGACCCATATCTCTTTTAAATTGTGATACCAAACTCTTTTCCAAAGTTATAACGAACAGGCTTAAATCCATCTTGCCATCGCTCATCCCAAAAAAGACCCAATAGGATTTGTCCAAGGTCGACAGACTAGAGATGGAGTCCGAAGATTATTAGATGTTTTGCATATCGTTAATAAACAAAAAACCCCTATAGCACTACTTTCGTTGGATGGCGAGAAGGCATTCGACCGACTAAACTGGCTATATCTGCAAAAAGTGTTAGATAAATTTGGCTTTAGTGGTAGCTTTCTGAAAGCAATACTATCACTTTAACCCTTTCCGTCAGATAAGGTATACACTTCTGGTTTTCTCTCCTATACATTCCCCATCACTAACGGTACGAGACAGGGATGTCCACTGTCCCCATTGATATTTAATCTTTGTATAGAACCTCTAGCTGAATCCATAAAAATGTCTTCATCTATTAGGGGTGTTACAACATACAATTCTGTTCACAAGGTTAGTTTATATGTGGACGATGTTTTAGTTATTTGCTCTGAACCTTTATCTTCAATCCCAGCCCTTCTGGATCTTCTAGATCACTACTCTAGGATTACATTCTATAAATTAAACACGACTAAATCCACCCTTCTGGCAATTAATTGCCCTCCTCCACTTCAGGCCCAACTCCAAGCCTTTAATTTCCTATGGTCTGACTCATATGTCACATACCTGGGAGTCAAAATTACCTCATCCACTAAACATACAGTGGACTTAAACCTTAAAGACCTCTCCATGTCCCTACAAGCAGAATTATCTAGACTTCAACACATGCCTTTGTCTTGGGTAGCCAGAATAAATGTGATAAAAATGCTTTTATTGTCCAAATTTCTGTATGTAGCTCGGGCTTTACCCTTCAGGTTCCCATCAGGTGTTTTACACAACTTACAATCCTTAATGCTCAACTTTATATGGGGAAATAAAAAACCACGTGTTAAGAAACAGTATCTTTATAGACACTGTATTCTTGGAGGGATGTCGGTACCAAATCTCCTCAAAAAAAACCTAGACAAAAATGGAGTGCATATGATAATTGTGTGTAATATAAAATATAACTTTTAATTCACAATTTAAAATAATATGAGGCTGAGCATTACAATAATTAAGTACATAAATCCAAACACATGAGTGCCATTAAGGAACAGCACACTAGAAAAGACTCACTCTGACGAGTCACTGGGGGTCTCTGCACCAGTATGAATTGTAGAGCACTCGCCCCGACAAGTCACTAAAGATCTGGAACATTTGAGAATGAAAGACTACTCCCAGTCCAATTGTACTTCTAGAGAGAAACAGGCAATCATGAAACTAGAACAAAATCATGAAATAGTTATAAAACCCTCTGACAAGGGGGGGAACATTGTTGTAATGGATCACACAGATTATAGAGATATGTGTAAGAGACTTCTGTGTGACCGTACCTGTTATGAAACTCTTAGAAATGATCCATCAGAGGAGTACAAACGAGAACTACTGGAAATACTTTCTTTAGCTAAAACTAATGAGTTGATTAGTGTCTCTGAATTTGAGTTTCTATTTCCCAAGTTTCCACGTACAGCGACATTCTACGGTCTCCCCAAAATTCACAAGGGTGTTAACCCGTTGAAGGGGAGACCTATAGTGTCCGGTATAGGATGCCTCACACAAAATTGTGGGGTATACCTTGACCAGATCCTTAAACCCTTTGTGGAGTCCCTATCGTCACATACAAGGGACACTATGGACTTCTTAAGGAAGATTGATGGGATAACGGTACCCAAAGATAGCTTCCTAGGAAGTATTGACGTGGAGTCACTTTACACCTCTATCCCACACATATTAGGAGTTAAGGCAACTGAACATTTCCTTAAAGGGAGGGGCCAACAGTTTGATCTACATAACAAATTTGTATTGGATCTTTTAATGTTTGTTCTCACAAAGAATTTCTTTCTATTTAATGGAAAACTATATCATCAATTGAGAGGAACCGCCATGGGCAATTCCTGCGCCCCAAGTTATGCTAATCTATACTTGGGGTGGTGGGAGGATACAATAGTCTTTGGCGATGAACCCCTAAAACACATTGAGAATATTGCATTCTATACAAGATATATTGATGATATTTTTGTCCTGTGGAGTGGGAAGAAAGAGGAGTTCATAGAGTTCATGCAAAGTTTAAATCAAAATTGTATTGGACTCAGGTTCACCTATGAAATAGACCCTACCAAATTAGCCTTCTTAGATGTGATGGTAACCAAAGGATATGATGGGAGATTGAAAACTTCCATCTTTCGTAAGGAGACGGCAGGCAATTCACTCCTGCATTGGAGTAGCAGCCATCCTTATCCTTTGAGGAAGGGAATCCCACGGGGACAGTTCTTGAGATTGCGTCTCAACTGTTCCTCCAAAAATGAATTCATTCATCAGGCCAAAGACATGGGGTGAGAGATTCAGAGAAAAGAGTTACCCGGAGGGGATACTCAAGGAATCATATCACTCTGCACTCCGCACGGATAGGAAATGTCTCCTGGTTCCCAAAAACAGAAAGATAAACAACCTGATTCAGGAATTATAAGACTGATAGGAACTTTTGATGCAGCCTCTAGTGAGATTCGTAATATACTAACTAAACATTGGGACATTATTTTAATGGATCCTGACAGAAAAAATAAAGTGGGCCCTAGACCAGCCATTACATTCAGGAAGGGAAAAAGCCTTAAAGACCGTCTGGTGAGAAGTCAGTATGTACCCCCCCCAAAATGATTTGATGTGGCTGAATAGGCAACCGAAAGGCTGCTACACATGTAGCGGATGTATAGGCTGTACATACCTTGAAATCGGAAAAACTTTCAGTAATGCCAAAACTGGACAATCACTCGTGATTAAGCACTTCATAAACTGTCGCTCAAAAGGAGTGATCTACCGTATTCGATGTGCATGCAGACTAGAATATGTAGGAAAGACCACTCGGGAACTAAGAAGGAGGAGAGGCGAACATCTATGCGACATTCGTAATAAAAGGGACATCCCGGTGTCCAGGCATGTCTGGAGTCAGCATGGGGGAACCTTTAAAGACCTTAGGATCATGGGAATTGATCTTTTAAGACCCCATGAAAGGAAGGGTGATCTTGATATGGATCTCCTCAGACGTGAAACCTTCTGGATTTATACCTTGGGAACTATACATCCACAGGGACTTAACGAACAGCTAAATTTTAGTTGCTATTTATAAATGTGGAGATTATGTCTTAGGCTTCATTATGCCTAGGCTGATGGTATCTTTGGAGTCTTCACAGTTCTATTAAGCAACTCTATATATATATGCATTCGAACTAAGTGTATCTTTATCTATCTCTTTTTGTATTTTTGCATTAAGCGACACATGCATTTTTGATCCTCATTTTAATTATGTCATTTTATACTGTTGTATCGTATACTTACTATCTTTGTCACATCTGATCCATCTTGATCACTATCAGGATGGTGCCAAACAAGATCTGTTTTATGACTAATGTTTGCCCACTAGGGTCACGAAATGAGACCATGCTCGTGCCCTGTTTGGGCGGCTCTTGTTCTGTGCCCAATGTATACTAAAACGCTGTGCCAGAACTACGCTATTCGTCATTTTCCGCCGCACAGTGGGCGGAAGTTGTTGTCAGCACTCAGTAAGTGTGGGCGGAAGTGACGTCGGACGCGGCAGTGACATAGCGCGCGTCATACATACCCGCACTCAGGGCGGAAGTCATTATCTGAACTCCGCGTTTGAGGGCGGAAGTGACGGAGGGCGGAGGAAGCACGTGACTGGGTTTCCCTAGTGACGGCTGTAATACATCCGGCTCCCGGCACATTTAAGGCTGTCTTTTCTTCTCAACAAACGGCGGGCACACCATAGCCCCTCCGTGAGTCTTAGGAGCCATATGCTTTGTGACCCGTATCAGTAGTGATTTACAGACTCCTCTTCTGGTGAGTACAGACTCTCTTTTTGTAGTGTATACTTACACAACGTTGCTGGGTTTACAATCTGTACCGTGGGGAGGCGATTGGATATTCCGTGTTTTTTACAAACATCCTTTGCCTTTTATGAACCCACGATGTAACTTTATGTATCCCAGTGACTATTTGATATGTACTAATTTATATTACATTGTTTTGATACCCTCTATACATCCAATTTGGGTTAGTATAAATTGGGGTAAATCTATCTATCTATACCCTCTTTTTTTGAATTATTTGATTCGATTTCTAGATCATATACATCACTCTATTGGTTCCCTGAAGAGACTGTGGTGGGTCGAAACATGTTGGGACACTGTATGATGTAAGGGGTAAGGTTGGAGTCTATAGGGCAAGTCTCTGCGCCAGTGTGGGGTCGCCCTTGTCGGGGCGAGTGCTCTACAATTCATACTGGTGCAGAGACCCCCAGTGACTCGTCAGAGTGAGTCTTTTCTAGTGTGCTGTTCCTTAATGGCACTCATGTGTTTGGATTTATGTACTTAATTATTGTAATGCTCAGCCGCATATTATTTTAAATTGTGAAGTAAAAGTTATATTTTATATTACACACAATTATCATACACACTCCATTTTTGTCTAGGTTTTTTTCATGTGCGATGGAGTAATTACCTGATGTTGATTTAATTATTGGGAATAGGTTCTTTTTTGGTCCCAAATCTCCTCCATTATAATATTGCCGCAATCTTGGAGCCAGTTCTATACCTTTGGACAGGATCTCAAGCACATCATTGGGCATCGATGGAATGCAACATGGTAGAGCCATTCCTGATTAGAGACATGCTAATCTCGGCATTGATGGGTCACAAGTTGCCCAATTGGGATCTTCCGACTTTACAACACTTAGCCACAGTATGGGAAAAATTTATTGTCCCATCATAGAATGTCGTGATACCCAGAGACAACTGCCCACTAACGGTACTACTACAAGCCGCTCCCCACCTCCCTCTCCCGCATTTGATGGCTAAAGGCATTAAAAGCATGGTGAGGGAACTTACTATCAGTTAAGCGGACACCTTAAATCCATTGCTCAGGAGATAAGCAGAAGATTTGGTCTTCCCAGAGAAGACCAATTCATTGTATAACTATCAAGTTAGGAGGACCCAACACAGTCCTGAGTTTAGTCATGGCAGGCTCCCGTAAACCTGCCCACCCTACTCCAATTTAATAATTTCTTACCTACGCGCAAAACAAAGGTGTAAGATAAAAGGCTCTGTCACTGCTATCATATCTCCCTAAATAACCCGACAGAAGAAGCAAATCCTGATATGCCTTATTAAGTGGAGAAAGATTTTGGGAAAAAACTTATGTAACCCCCCAAACATATAGCAATTATGCCCCAGGATAGCTATAAAAGAGCATTCACACTCTCATTCCGGCAGAGAGCAATGGCTTCACTACCCAGCAGCCCTGGTTTGGTGACAACACAGAAGAGGGGGAGAAGGAGGGAAGGGGGACCAGGAGCTGGCTAAAGCAGAAGTATGAGAATACACAGAGGAGAGAGAGCTCCTAGATGACGGAGAGCACTGAATTTCCCCAGTTGTGTCCTCGATAAAGACAGGCAGGTCGTGGGCCGCACAGTCCACTGGCAGAGCCCCAGCGTTCCCACCCAGGAGACATCCTGCCTCCCCTGAGCCAAGGGCACCCAAGCACCTGTATGTGACAGCAGGCAGGATGGAGTCCATTGCAGTGCAGACATGGAAAGTTGCGTATGTACCGCTGGAGGACTTTTGTCGATCGATCAAGTTGACCCTTGTCAAGTGTAAGGACTGTTCTGTGGATTGCCTAGGAGGCTAGATCAATCCAAAGTGCACCAACGCTTTGACCAAAAGATCCCAACCGACCACGGGGCAACTGAGGCCCCAACTTTTACGATAACTGACCTGCATTGCGCAGCCATTTATATGATTGCACTCTCACTGTGATTGAACATTAGGAGACGGGTACCACTGACTGTAAATTAACTGTGCGGATTATCTGCGCATAGGCCACCACGTAAAAAAGACAGAACTGTTACTCAACCCAGTAGGCGGGAGTATTTTGTACTTACTGTAGTATATTGATGATTTTTGCATGATGTATGATCTCATCCTAATTATCATTATGCAATTCTCCAAGCCACATATCACCTATTACTCTGCTTTGCACAAAAATCTGCAAAGGATGTTTTTATCCCCACTCTGGGAGTGTGTAGCGTGAGCTACCGACAGGGGTTTCTCTCGAGTCAACCCCTGAGGCGAAAGAGGAACCACCTTTCCTTCATAACCTGGAGAGCTGATAACGAAATTCGGGTGGAGGCACTGCTGTCATAGATCAGAGTCTATGAGTGCACAAACACACCCAGCCCAAGGAGGTGTTTGGCACTAAAGTGGGGTGTTACAGTGGAAGGCACTGCTGGAGATCCTACCAAGACATAAGAGTGCGTAAAGCAGGACAAAGCGAGCGCTGGAGTCTCTAACAGAAGGAGAAGTGTCTGATTGGTGTGCGAAAAGAAGAGCATTATAGAGAAACCTACGCATTTGTGATTAGATGTGATCGCTTATCAACACCTCAGAATTAACAGAAAACCGCATGATAGTAAACGGCTTCATGTAAATTGTATTTTCAGCCTATAGTGAGTTTGATCTCGTGCGTAGAGATCACAGTAGGGCAGTTGACGGCAGCCCTAATTGTCACGTGGAAAGGTTTTTAAGAGGGAGTACTCTTGCCAACTGTTTTAAACTGTGCCATCAGAATCCGTGGCCACTCAATGGACAGAATCAACTGGCCAGGTGCAAGGCCTCAGCAGGACTCGTGCACTCAGGCAGGCAACACTTGCACATAGAAGGACCAAGTAGAATTTTAAAACCACCTACCTCCGTCTGGTTTTCAAGTCAAAGCACTAAACTTCTGCTGATAGATTGATTAATTTTGAAGTGCTATCTCAGCCATGGAACGTTAGATCACCCCAGTTCACAAAGTCTTTACAGCCTGAGGGAGGGCTATCGTCATCTGAGAACATGCTCAGTAGCCCCCCCTACCCCAGCGGCGAGAAACGGTATTGCAAACATGTGAGAGATTTTGTCCCGCAGAATCTGGAAGATTGGCATGCACGGATGCTGTGAATGAAGGCTAGAAGAAAATATAGAGGAGTTTGAACAGGCCCAGCAGGAAGTGGTGCAACTGCTTGGCGGAGCAAGCCACTAGCAACCGTCCATCAAGACCAATATGATGCTCTAGAAGATGCTTTTGGTCCCCACAGAAGTGACCACTGACCTTCTTTATCAGACTCCGCATACCTACCAAGAGCCAAGGTGAGAAGATGATCCGACAATCTCAACCGGCGCTAGACAAGCTGGTTCACAGAATAATGTCCAAAGGGGGCTTAACCTAGTAAATTGACCAATGCCGTATAGACCCAAAGTACTGCGAGGAGCTTTTACACTCAGATCCCATTGCTCAAAGGCGAGGTGTATGATAAAGAGAAGATTCCCTTTCTTTCCATCAGTTATTAAAAGGAAGGCGAACAAGAGGAAGCCACTCTTGCATCAAGAAGCAGTCCTTCAAGAGAGTGACTACTGTGGCTTTGAAGTTCCGAGGTGCAAGTCAGGCGATAAGAGGAGCTTCCTGAAGGTTATTGAGAACAGGGGAACAAATTCTCAACTTTTGACGCTCAGGGCTAAAGCAGTGGAAAAGCGGAAACAGGTTGCTGAAGCGGAAACAGCAAAACAACATATTCCAGAGAAGGCAATTGTTAGTCAGCCTAAAGAATGGATATATAAAGAGAAGAGGGTTTTTAGTCATGTGGAACACCAACCAACATAGCTAGATGGTGCCGCAAAGAAGAGAGTTTCACAAAAGTCCTTATCTCCTTCCCAATGCAAGGATCGTCGTTGGAAACCGGGAAGGGGGGCAGAGAGTCTCTTACTGCCCCCCTTGCAACATCAAAGGTATACTCCCCCCCCCCTACTACTTCCATCAATCCTGGCGTCGTCGAGACAACTCCCTGAAGGTTAGTGGGACCCCTCGTCCACATGTACAAGCCTAAAACAACTGATCACCCCTGTAACTCGTGTTATTGACAGCGTGTCTCAAAGCGGCATCATTGTTAGAGAAAAGGTACAAAAAGTACTTGTCAGATTGCCCCTACAAACCCCTATCAGACTTGTAGTTTTATGAGGGATTAAGTGACAAAAGCTACCCCAAAGAAGATTAGAAGTACTATCACATTACGCGAGAGTTCCTAATACTGTTGTATCTGAGTGGAAAAAGAGATACGCCATTCATCAGCACTAGTCTGCCCAGAACAGATCGAGACCCGAGACCCAGCATACCGTTATAGTGGACAAATTGCGCGAACATCTTTCCGAACACTAGCTCAATGGTGTCGAAAATTATCTGGAGGTGCTGGATTATCTTCACAACACTCCAACATTCAGCCTCCCAGTCCGAGTTTGGAAGCTTTGTAAAGAAAGGGAGGGACCCCCAGCAAAAAAAAAAGAAGAAGTTACATTCTGAATGTTTTCCTCCCTGTTTTTGAAGGTTGCGACCCTGAGAGGTGATGACAAAGGAGCTTGGCAATAAAAGCAGTAGTCATAAGCGATGCTGCCGAGTCTCTTTCATGTAGTGACTGGGATCTTTGTTCTCAACATGGGATTTTGAGCACCACATCCGATTGACTAATGAAGTGGAGCCATTTCAAGAGAGGTCCCGAAGGCTAGCTTCCTCCAGCAGATGTTTGAGGATATCAGGCGCACCTAAAAAGGATTTGCTGGACAGTGGAGTCTTCATCGAGTCCCACACCATATGCTTCTCCCATAGTGGTTGCCCGTAAGAAAAATGTGATATTAGAATGTGTGTGGATATCGTACTTTGACTACAAGCGCACAGAATCACCGTACAATATACTGTGCCCAGATTGATGAATGCTTTAGATTGTATACAGGGAAGCCATGGTTTTCTGTGCAGATCATCACAGTGGATATCTATCAAATACCTATGGCCAAAAGCGATCAAGAAAAGACTGCTTTCATCTGTCCTCGTTGGGTCTTTCAGTTCTGCAAGAGAGCCCCCAGGGAGTGGACCGGCGCCCCTGCAACTTTCCAAAGATGTTAGGAAGGGTGATGGAGATATGAATTTCAGGGAAGTTCTGGTATAACTTGGATGACCATGATCGTGTTTTGACAAACTCTAGAAGAAACATAACCAAAGATTGTTCAAGTACATGGATCGTCTGGAGAAGGCGTGGGCTGACGTTGTCCCTGACAAGTGCTGTTTCTGTCAGAAGACTGTGAAATATTTGGGACCCATATGTAAGTCGGCGATAAGGGATTTCTAACGGACGCCAGGCAAGAGTGGAAGCCGTGGTCAACATGGCCCCAAGCCACCAAGATTGGGAGCTCAGAGGTCTTTTCTAGCTTCTGTGGGTACTACAGAAGGTTATGTACCGCAGTCATTCAAAGAAACACACAGCACTGACACTTCTCTCACTCAAGGGTATCCTGCCCCTGCAAGATAACAAGTAGTACTCCAAAGAAGGTCTGTGAGAAGAAGAGCCTACTTCAGCGATAATGAACCATTTGGAGAGAGATGAGTGACAACCAAATTGATAAGCACTTTTTGAGAAGTTGACAATCTCAGTCCTGACACAGACTCCAGTGAGGAGTTGGTGGCCTAATGCGGCTGACCCCAGCAAATCCATAATATCCTCATGGGCAATGCTTCACTGAGGCTATAGGATCGAGGACGAGGTTTTTGTATCAGGAGCAGGCGGGCCTCCTGCGACCGATCGTGCTACATCATCCAGGATTGCCGTGCCAGTGAGCACAACTACCCAGCCCACAAGCTTGCAATGCTTCTAGCATTGAAGTGGGCAGGATTGTGATGACAAACTGCATGACTACGCCTCTATCGAGTGTGCGTTTTGTAGTTCACACTGACAACAATCCACTAACCTATGTGAAGACCACAGCCATGCTTTGATGCCTACTGGAAACACCGTGGCTTTGGGGCAACCCTTAGCCATTTATGATTTCAGCTTAAGTATTCACCAGAGCACCATAACATTGTAGGCAGACGCGCTTGTCTCGCCTGGCAATGGAAGGCGTGTGTATGTAAAGAAGAGATGAGGCTGGGTGGAAGTCCCTGCTCCTGACGTGAAAGCTATGTGCTCACAGACAGACAAACGCGGCCTCGGAGGTACGCTGTACAAGGTTTGTGCCAAGAGTTCCTAGGGGTCTCTGATAACCTGTCGTTCTTCCAGCCTTTGTTCTGCCCTTAATTTAACGAGATCACCACTAAATACCCTGCCTCAACTGTGACACAAGTCACCAGATCCAAGGCCCAACATGGAATGATCCTGCATGAGGAGTGGTTCGAAGACTGATGATAAAGGGTCGGTAGGGCCTAAAGGAACGCGCATGATAACAGAAGCGAAAGTCTGTATTGCTGACCCGCCAATTATGTAGTCCCTAGTCATGAGAAGTGGACTACTGTACTGAGAATTACACACGTCAAATGAGCAAGATTATCGTAGACGAGCTGGTGCTTACCCAGCCCAATTTTCGGATGATGGTCATAGGTCACTCATGAAAGAGAGCATGGCATCTGGGTTGAGTAAGACCGACTGGACTTCTTATTAAGTCGCCCGTTTTCTACTGCCAAGATGGAAGCTGACATTGAGGAGTACTGCAAGTCATGTACGCGGTGCACTTCAGAGGAAGACTCTACCTCACGCGATCCGCTCCCACTTTCTCAACAACACCATGATGGTTCCACGTAGAGTTTGTGTGTGTATGATTTTCCTTGCCATAGAAACCTCTGAAGGCTAATGTCAGAGCAATAGTACTTAGTGGTCACTGACCCTTTCACCGACCATTCACCCTTAATGCTCCCAAGCCTACAGCACCAGAGACGCAAGGGCAATCACGTGGCGTAAAACTTTGTGGAACAAAGTTCTTTGAGGTGACACGGATTATGTCTGCCAGCCCGCCGAGCCATACTGACCAAGGAGAGACATTGAGAGGATCGCTGAATAAGGAACGGTGAGCTAATATCCTGCCGGGACACAAGAAATCCAGAACACACCTTACCACCCTCAAGGGATCCTCAGCAAAGAGCATTCAATATCACACCCTTCTCAACATGTATGGGCACTTTGAATCCCCAATCCAAAGGACGGCTGGAAGTCCCGACAATATCAGTCAGTTAGTTCACGCCTACAATTGCACACAAGAACGGAGTAAACTGGATTACGCCCCTTACTTCCTAATGTTCAGTAGGGAATCCAGGCTGGACAGCCAGTAATATTATTTTTTTGGGTATCACCTTACCATTTCATCGCAAAAGACCTACTTAGAGTATGATGTCAAAGTTGAAGAGCAGAAGCTAAAGGCAGAGCCTATAGATATGCCTGAACAGGCTAGTCTGTCGAGCCAGAAGGCGAACACAAGACCCGTTAACGGACCGCGAGAGTTCTGAGCAAGTTTCTTAGCACCTTTGGGATGTGGTTCTCATTCCGCAACTAGTACTTCATGGAAACAACAAGCTTGCTGGATGCTGAGCATCACCCAGAAACCTATGTAGTAGATAAAAAAAACTGCCCAAGGTAGTTCCCGTCTATCAGGTGAAGCCTGAAAATGGACGGTGGGAATGTGTCAACGGACCTCTCATCGCCAACATCTGTTATCCGAGTAGGAAAGAATATCCTTACTTCACAATTGGCAAGACAACAGAGCTCCAGCCCACACCCAGCGCAACCGGCGCAGGAGGAGCCCTCGCCTTCACAAAGTGCCAGCCCTGTGATTAATTCTGCGCACAGAGTGATAGTGAATCCAGTTGACGAATGGGGCCAAGAATCTACTACCGAAAGTCCGGCAACCCCTGTAGCCTACCTGTTGAAGACTCGAACTAAAGATCGAGATCCATAGAGGTGGCGTAGACCAAGAAAGTCTAGTCCAGGAGTCAGAGTCCAGCAATGTCCCCAGTTGGGGGACGAAACTTAGATGTGATGGAGTCACAACAACGCGGGGTGTGGAA
This sequence comes from Phyllomedusa bahiana, assembly GCA_025379985.1. Classification (NCBI taxonomy): domain Eukaryota; kingdom Metazoa; phylum Chordata; class Amphibia; order Anura; family Hylidae; genus Phyllomedusa; species Phyllomedusa bahiana. The sequence goes on from JAODAL010026234.1 coordinate 28,851, forward strand.
AGTAACCACTATGTGCGAACCTGAGCCTGACAGTCAAGAGTCAGATTCGAGGAGGGACCCCTGTAGTACACACGCTCCCCACATACACAGAAGACCCCGCCATGATGCGACCTATGATAAATTCGGGCATAAAACTGTCGAGTGATCCCCAGAGTCGTAAGCCCTAAGTTTTATGACGTGTGGCCGCCCCTATTCTCCCTACACTTCCCTGTAAGGCCATACATGCTGATTGTATTTTGTGTCCTTGATTGTGGTGTAAAGTCAGGATACTTTAACACGGTGTGAGGCCTTACATTTCATGCTAGCTGACACTTTCACAGAGACTCACCAATTGTGGAGAGTGGTAACCCACTCAAAGAGGACAATGTTTACAGTGATGCAATAGAAAAGAGGCATTCGACTCTTCTTATCCCCATGAGATGCATTGGGCCTTCACTACTACCCAGCACCTGGTTTGTGACTCACAGTAAGAGGGGGGAGAGATGAGGAGGAGGCCTGGGAAGAGGCAGAAGTGAGAAGACTTTACAGAGAGATAGAGCACTTGAGAGAGAGACTGAGATTTCCCCATGTGTCCTGAAAGAGACCTGGCTAGTTCTGGGTGGCCACCTTATCAGCTGCAGAGCCCAGCTTCCACCCAGGAGTAATCCTGCCACGCCCTGACCAGGGCCACACCAGCAACCTGAATGTCTGACAGCAGCAGGATGGAGTCCATTCAGTTGCAAGACATGAAGAGTGAGTAAACGCTGAGGAGGAGCTTTGCTCGATCAAGAGCATAGCAACACTATGAGTACGTGTGGACCTTTATCTGTGGTTGCTAAGGCTGAATCTCGCGAAGAGGCACCAACGTTAACCAAAAGAGTCCAACAACCGAGGCAAACTGGGCCCCGAAACGGTTTCTAACTGACTGCTAGCACTTGCGGCAGCCCATTTTGATTGCACTCTCACAGTGATTTGATCATTAGGAGTGGGTAACTGACTGCTTATATACTGTGGGAGCATACCTACGAGAGAGGCACCACCGTACAAAAAAAAGACCTACTACATGTAACTCTACCAGTCGACGGGTGAGTATTTTGTACTACAGTAGTTATTGGAAGTTTTTGATATGTTATGTGTTGCACACTACTTTTGAGCAGATGTTTATGCAATTCCCAAGCCCCATATCACGCTATAATCTGTTGAAATAAATCTGCTAAGAGTTTTATCCCCAACTCTGGGCAGTGGTAACTGAGCAGTAGACAGGGGTTCCCGAGTACCCGACCCCTGGCAGAAAGAGGACCACACCTTTCCTGCATAGACTGGAGAGCTGATACGAAGATTTCGGTGGAGGCACTGTGTCATAGAGAGGTGAGAGCGACAACACACCCTGCCCAAGGAGGTTGGCACAAAGGGGTGTTACACTTACACAAAAGAAGAATGGATAGAAGCTGCATTAGCTCCGTACCGACATTCTAAATGCGCTAATCATATAGAATTTATCGCAAAAACTGCATCTAAGATGCGGTAGCATACACCTAACAGGATATCCCATATGTTCACCAAGTTATGCAACATCTGTTGGACGGAAACTGTGGAGCTTTAGGCTCATTGGATAACATACTGCGGGTGGCAACAGGTCGTACGCTAGTAGTTTGTTCGGGCACAAGCCCCGGACCAACTAGCCCCTAGTGCCCCGAATCTCAGAACGTCCGGTTCCATGTCCATTATTGTGCCTGTAGAGCGACAAGCTTGTTTCACTGTAGTGCGGGGTCCCCTGGACGCTTATACGATACAGGAGCATCAGCAAGCTATTGCCGCAGGGAGGGGAGGGCGACTGCCCAGGGATTGACATAACCTGCATGAGGGCGGGAGGGGGGACGCCGCTGCTCACGCGCAATGCATGAAGGTATCTGGAAGCAGCGTGCCCTGAGCGCGCCGTGAGAGTCTCCGCCCCCCTGTTTGTCGCTATCTCGCCGGCGAAGCCAAACCACAAGAAGTGAGTGGAAGGAAGGCCTCAAGTGCCGAACAATAATTCAAAGTATTGTAACAAAGGGGGAGAACAAATAATTTACATGAATAGTGAACTGTACTGAAGGGTGGCGTTTGCCATGAGTGAATGCCAAATGGTTATAAGGTGATTGTAATTTAAATGTAAACAAGTGTTGTATGTCAAACGTGTAATGGTCTAGTATAGTATGTGAGCTAATGTGTGTAAAGTAAATGTCAGAGTATGAATTGTCATTTGACGAGTATACAAATTCTTATGTAATTGTTGTAATTGAGATTGTATTTAGATTGTATACATTGTGTATTTGTTTGTATAACAGATGTCTGTGTGTATCGTTTATATGTGTTATACGTGTGTGTCGTGTGTGTAATGTTAATGTCATTGTATGTTGTGTATAATATTGTGATTTATTGTATACATGTGTGTATGTGGTTTGTAATAAGTATGTCTGTATTGTGCGAATCGTTTATATGTGTATCAGACTGTGTGTGTGTTGTGTATTTATGCATTGTACTGTGTGCGTGGTATGTAATGTATTATATGTGTATATCAAGTGTTATGGTATATACTCATCATAGATTTTGGTGTATGTGTATAAAAGTTATACGGTGTTTGTATGTATGCATTGAGTATGTGTATGTATGAAATGTTTAGACATATATGTCTCGTGTGTATATATGAAAATGTTAATGTACTGTTTATAGAGTGTATTTCTCTAATATAGATGAAATACACCAACATAACCACAAAATCACCTCAATTCACAGATCAGTAAAACAACATCTTGCCTGTGTTCCCTTAGGCTATGTTCACCGCGGTGTATAGTGGACGTGTGACAGTAAGCGGCTCGCAAATAACACTGTGTAGCTTCAGGAACTCGGTGCTGATCAGCACGCCGAGCGTCCATCTCGAAGCAAGGGAGAGGAGAGGGGGGGGCAGATGGGGGCAAAAGCCCGCCGAGCCCCATAGACATGCAATTGACATATCACTTATCTCCCTAAGCATACCAATACGACCCGTATTGAATGCATGGGGGTGAGGAGCGAGTAATCCATAGTTCTCTATGAGAACTGTGTATTTTACCGGACTACGCAATTATGTGCCAATGTTCACGCACATACGCCTTAAAGACAATTCAAACTGCGCAACCTGAAATGATGATTATCATTCTTGAAAATAATTCAATTTATACTTGTCCATTTGTCAGGATTACGTATGTGCATGTTTAAGCTTATCTTGCCAGCCAGACAAGGCGATTGTTTTTTATTTATTTTCACCCGTCAGAGTGTTAAGACGCTTGCGGGTGCGCATGTCGTGCGTATTTTGTTGCGCTACATTACGTCCACAAGCAGCGCCATCAATAACAGTAATACATAAGTTCTCACAGATAGGCTATGAATAATATCTCGTCCACTCTCGGCTATGCGTACAATACCACAATATTGTACACCGGGGAGAGAATATGACGTCACTTCTTCGCGCGGCTCCTGATAGAGGAGCGTGAATGGGACCAGTGCCCCCAAGTGCTCTTGGAATACCGCTGAACGAGACAGTTACTTCCAAAACCACACGTCTGTTACTGCACTAGAGGTTATGTTCACCAAGACAGCATAATACGTGGAGCACGGACCTGTGCGACACCGCTATATCCCTGCTGTTGAAGAGAACGTGCTCTCCACGTGTGTTTCACAGCGCTCCGGAGCGCACCACCCACATGCCAGTTTCACTTTCCCCCTGAAAGAACGTCAGTCACTTATTTCTTATGGGCCAGGATTCTATGCAGGGCTGCAAAACATCAGCTAACCAAGCCTAGCGCTCACCAGCTATGAATTTACCGTATTTGTGGGGCGAACTTTGGAACCGCTTTACATGCACAGTTATGCCCACAAATATGCTGTGTATGTTCACACGATAGAGTTAATGCTTGGTCCTTACTTGGCGGTAATTGAGCCTTCAATACAACCGACGTACGGGCCCCGAACATTATGGTGAAACTCATAGCTGCACTGTAACAACTATTACCGTTCTATGGAGAATAAATATTAGTGGGAGCTTCAGAGGGACGCCGCCTGGCCCACATTGTTTTTTCTCTGTAAAAAACACATGCCGCGTTCATGTGGGCTTTAAAAAACGCCGTGTTAACCGCCGCCCCTGCTGAGCAAAAAATCTTAAGCACATGCTCGCGGGCCCAGCCCCGGTATGTGCTTTAGGTGTACCCTACAACGCCCTGGGTGGCTATGCCCATACTACTAAACTTCTTGGAAAGAATTGAAAAAACGATATTATAGCGAAGTTCTAGTATTTCCCTAGAATTCTCACCCGCCTTGACAGTGGCCATATTAATATCTCCCTAACACAATACCCACGCAACATTCTAAACAATTTTTGTAGCCATGAACTAACTTGCAGCCCGTATTGTCATTATGCGTCTTCTTGAATCTTCTATATCCTTAGGGATAACGAGGTATATACACAAACAATATCTTCAATCATTATTCGGAGTCATGCTGTTGTTCCACCCCATTTGGCTCTATTCTTGCGAACAAACGAGACTGGTCTCTCTGGCTCAATTACCTACGATTTTTTAAATAAACCCAAGAAGTGTATAATTGCTTATCTCATGATTTTAGCCCTTAAACATGTCTGAGCTACCGAATACCTTGTCATATAACTTCTCCGATTTAATCGTCAAAGCATCCACCACGAAGAAACCCCTGGCCCCCAAATGTTATAGATGCTTCTAATGCTCACGCGATGACCATGCTTCTTTATTTTTAGTGTAGTATATTTCTTCCTTATCAACAAGTGATGAGATCGAACTGATGCTTTGTTAGTTTTATAACAGAGTTATACTCGATAGAACTATCCCTATTTATTGCTTTGTAACTCTATGTCTATGTTACATATTAAAATAAAATAAAATTTTATAGTTAAAAAAAAAAAAAAAAAGCAATCCTTGTAGGAGGCAGACCCCCACATTTAATTATATGGTTCCGCCTCTACCAGCTAGCGTTCGTGGCGCACGCGATAGACCATATACCAAGAGCATTCAAGTCCCTTCTTGTTGTCAACAATCTTGAAACAGATCAACTGCCTCCAACTCAAGTTCAACTGCTTCCTGCAGGACATGAACAGCACTTTCAGGGGTGAGATTCAGATTTTACACAGCAGGTTCCCTATTAGTGATGGAAGCCTTTTGAATACTGTAGCTCTAACAAGTGAATCCATTTCTTATCAGGTGACCTCTTCTTTACTGCAGTTCCCTTTTTTCTCCATGAGGTCCAGACCGCCACATTTTCTTCCAGGTACTTCTCATCTCTGCAGAGTTTTCTGCACAGACATCTGTGTTTTCTCATTTTTGCAACTGAACTTCAGTTTCTGAACTCCTCCTGGTGCCACACAGTGTGCCAAATTAATTAAAATACATGATGTGCCCCCAAAATGAACTATATTAGACCCTGTGCCCCCAAAATGAACTATATTAGACCCTGTGCCCCGAACATGAATTATAATACACACTGTGCCAAATTAGTAATATACAATGTGCATCCTAAAATTATAATTTACACTGTTTCCATTAAAATGAATTATAATTCACCCTATGCTAAATTAATAATTTACAATGTGCGTCCTAAAAATAGAATTTACAGTGTGCTCCTTAAAATGAATTATAGTATACACTGTGCCACTGGAAATAAATTATAATACACATTGTGCTCCGCTACAACCATCTATAAATATGTACCATGCCCTCCTCTATAATTAATAATACAGACCGTACTCCCTATAATACTTTATACATATAAACTGTGCCCCCTTTAATCATTTACAAGTGCACACTGGACCACAGTTCTAAGTAAAAGATACTAAACTAACCATTCACCTTTCTAGTCTGACAGCAGACGAGCCATCTTGCTTTTTTCTAGGTCAGAAGGAACATTATTCCTGTCTGCAACATCACATGAAATAGCAGGCATTTTGAGACTCCTTGCACTGACCAGTGCATAGTTATTTACGTATATTCATGTTCTAAGGATGCAGATACAATTTTATTTAGGGGAACTGCTTCAGGATCTCACTTTTTCTCGGTTCCCGAACCAGTTGTTATTTGCACAGTCTACTTAGGAGAACCAAGGAGAACCATTCGGATCCCAGGCCTTATCACTTCATTACATTCAGCTCTACCTCTATAGTTGGTCAGGTGTTCAAGGCTCTTTACACCTTCAAAAGGAATAAAGAAAAGAGTTGGGGGCTGTGCACATTATGCGGCATCAGTAGTGGTGATAGCTGTGCAGAGAGGATGATTAACGGGATTATAAAATTATCTGAGTCTTCAGGTTACAGTAAAAGGTTTATAAAGTTGGAGTATGTCTGATGGCCTATAATATGGAATTCTAGATAAAATAGGCGCGCGGCACGTGAGAATAGGACAAGGCTATGAAAAGGTAGACAGGACAGAAAAAAGCGAATGCGAAGTTATGGGAGTTGATAAAATAGTTTTTCACAAAAATACATTTAAAGGAGTTTTCTTGCTACAAAGATAATTGTTTAAAAGAGAGAGAGAGATATCAGTGTCGGTTGGCGACCGGTTGTGTGGGGGAGGGGACCATTCCCAGACAAAAGCGATCAGTGGATAGGTGCAACGTAGTTGTGCGCGGGTGGATGAGCAGAGATTCGCGCTCGTGACAGTGATCAGGGAGTGTCCTGCAGCAGAGAGAGAGAGCATGTAGACAGTCGCCATGAAAACACAACACAGAAGAAATGCATATAATTTTGTTCTGGGCAAATCTGTAGAGGTCAAGGTGTAAAGCTTATCTCATGATGCGTATCACTGTGTGTGAGAGAGAGAAGACGATGAAAAAAAATCAACCCATCTTTGCCACAGTCGCTGAATTTCAATGCCCATTCAGTTACAAAGTATATAGAGATCGCGAGAAATGTAGAAGCAAACACAATGGATTTTCGGCACTTAGCTTTTCACCTTCCAAAGACAAGCCTGAGAACCTTTCCCTTCCCCCGTACTCACTCCATAATGAACTTGCGAAGGGCACTGTGTCGGGTGTGTCTGCATGAGAGATAAGAACGCCCTCCGGATAGTAGAAAAACACGCCCTTCCATTTTCACAAGCTCTGCTTAGCCAACCAGCATAAATGGCTGCCAATGTGAAACAAAATACCCCATCTCGCACTAGTAAATACATTAAATTTTTTGTTTAAAGTGACACAATGGGAAAAGATGAAAATGCTCAGACTGTGTTGGGAGGTGCGCCCAAACCAACACCAATTTAGTTACACGGTCTTCAGTGTGGGACAACAGTGTTTCTAAGAGCTGGACCTCCCACCTAAAGAACCTATCTCATAGGAGAAAGATCTACTTACGTGCGCACAAACTAGACGGATATTAAGGTATGTCATTTTCTGGCAGCTCAAGACAGATAGCAGCTGGTCAGGCAGCAAGTTCTCGAGAGCACTGGTAAATTGACCTATTGGTCTGACAACAGGATAAATGACATAGCTGACTAATGTCACTGGTACTTACCAAAAAGATAAAGAAAGGCAACTCACATCCCCCTTCTAAGCTAAAGTGCCCCTCTGAATAAATAGGATGTACTCCAGGCCTGGATAGCCTGATGGCTTAACACATTCCTGCCTTACACAGTGAGACAATGACCTTTTGTCATTCTTTCCCCTCTTGAGTTGCAGACTTCTCAGGTGACTGTGTTTGAGCAATTCTGTCTCTATTGATTAGCTTCCTATCCAGATCACAGGTCTATTCTTCTGCACTCTGATCTATGTCACTGATATCGAGCGAAAGCAGATCCTGTGACAACTTGTGTATCGACAAGGAAGTGAAGAAAAAGACTTGGTACTGAACCACAAAAATGTCAAGCTAAAAGGCCACATCAAGGCTACTGTGTACAGAATAGCAATCAATGCTTCCTGAGAGATGAACCGGAGAGAAAAAGGCAGAACTAACCTCAATAACAAAAAGTACCCATGTTACTAAGTTGATGTAATGGTTCCCTTCTATGCGTCCTCTCTTGAGAGTTATCTACATACCTGGTTGCCTCAGAAAATAAGATAGAGCAGTATCAGTATAAGCTCGAGTTGATTGCTCCTAAAGCGGACGAGCTAGAGACTTATTTTTAGGGGCAGTCTAATTTCCATGAACTAAGAATTCACAATTTAATTGTTGAACAAAACATCACATGTATTAAATATACTGTGTGATTTCCATCACGAAACATCAGCATAAGCAGCCACACTCTAGAATTGCATAAAAAAATGCACTAGGTCTTATGGTTTCGGGGATGAGTCCTTATTCTTTTGGGACGGTGCAGGTAGACAAAGGAAATAGATTATGTTGATATGGATGCCATAGGAAAGGTTTCCAGCTTGGACCCCCCCATCCACATCAATTATCCAGGGCCAATTTGACATTTGAAGCTTTGCTCGGGTAAATGTATCTGATGACATATGCAGATTTGCAAAACCTACAAAATTGCAGCATAATCCATTTCATCCATTAACATGACATTCCCAAAGATTAATACTTACAAATAAGGTTAAACATAGTGCACACACAGAAATGCAACCAGAGCTTAAAGGGGTGTTCTCATCTCACATATTAACGGCATATCGATAGGACATGCTACCATTAGAAACAGCCACAGGAGGTAAAATAAACTACTGTGCACACCTGATGAAATTAAAATACTTTGTAATACCTTAAAGGGGTTGTCTCACTATGATCGATTCATCTTACCTCAGTCCTGTTTTCTCAGTCTTATTTTTGAATTGAGAGGCATGTTTACTGGCTTTACTGGCCTGCAGTAACAAGCTGCTGAGGACACTAGGTCTGTAGCTATAGCGAGCAGCGCTGGCAGCCTATCAGGTGAGATCGAACAGGTCTGTAGCTATAGCAACCTGAGGAGCTGTTGCAGCCCATACAAGAGAGGATATCTAGGAATAGGTAGGATACTGTTAATGGACACAAGTTACAAAGTGACTTGTTTTTGCAAGATCTTTAACATGAAAAGCAATCCTTGTAGTGAGACAACCCCTTTAAATATTGTGAACAATTGGACAGTGTTAATAACTATTAAATCTATGCAGTTTTTTCTTTTTCAATATTGTTTCTATTTGATCATTATATTATGGATTATTAATACACTTTGTCCGTAAATACATCACCAACTCAGCCTAAAATAATGAACAATTAGCTTAGAATTGCTACAAATGGGAAATCCGGACTTATTTACAAACATATTTACGTTCATAAATACATCCGGATTTTCCATTGGTAGCAATTCTAAGCAACTCGTTCGGGCGCCGACATAAATGAGGCGCAGCTTATACTAAAAATAACGTGAAAACGGGCGCTCCGACGCGCCGATCTTCATACATGTCGCCCCTAGTGCTTATTACTTCTTATTACACATGTCAGTGGAAGAGGGTGTACTGCAGCCACTAAACCTCTTGGCCCAAAGTTGAACAAAACTTTTGATAATGTTGCATGGTAAAAAATGTGTTGTTTAATTTGCAAGCTTCCCACATCACATTTAGTGGTAAAATCTTTTTAAAGAGCTGCCACAGTGAACACAGTCAAATCAAATTAATATGACCACTTACTATTTCCAATGTCAGCCATGCATATCTCATGAAAGTGTGTGGTCAAATAGTACCAATGCTAATAATGGTTGTGGAAACTGCAGGGCACCATGTACTATTGATCTGAGAGGTGAATGTTGGCTCAAAAGATGTCTAAGGGTGAACCGACATGTTACAGTAGGGCAGATCACCACAAAAATGAACCAGAGGACGACCAGATTTGTGTCTAAAATAATAGCTCAGTAACTCCTATTTCTGCATCAGCAGAAAATACCTAAGTTTTAATGGCATTAACAGAACTGGACCTCCGATGATTAGCAAAGGGTTGCCTTCTTAAAGAGTCACATTTTCTGCTTCATTGAACAGATGGACGTTGCTGTGTCACGTGAGAAACATCAGAGAACAAACATGCTGCAACAATTGCTGGAAGAACTCAATCAGGTGGTGGCAGCATCATGACATTGGGAATGTTTTTGTGGCATTCTCTGTGCCCACTCATTCATGTAGAAGGCAGATTTGCAGCCACTTTGGGTATGAATCCATCCTTGCAGATTCTGTAAAACTTTAGATGCTGATTGTTTTCCTTGAGGCAGATGGAATCTTCCAGCAAGACATTGCGACATGTCACATGGCTAGAAATATCAGAAATTGGCTGGAAGAGCATAGTCAACACAGATATTAATGTGACTCGACCGAGTCAATATGTAGCATTGTTTTCACCTACTGTACCAATCAACTTCTCAGTTTGAAAGTATGGGCAGTATTGTGTTATTATGTACTTGTATATAAAATATGGTCAGATGGCGCACTACTGGCATCACAACTCAGCATAAGAGCCACTTGCTGTTTTTTTAATTATTATTTTTTCTTTAGATGAAAAAACCCTTTAATTCTCATGTGTGGTTCCCTTCTAAAGAAACCAATCACAGGCCACTGAAATTCACACAGGTCTTATTTGCTTGATACTTCTTCACATGTAATGGCACAACAGTTTTGATGGTTACAGTTCTGAGATGAGGCACAAAAGTTTAATGGTTATAATTACACTAGGTGGCGCTATTGCTGGAATGTTCCCGGAATACGATAGTAATAGGAATGTAACAAAATTAGAAGGCATTTGCCATGAGATTCATGCTGTCCAAACCGCAGGCAGCATGAAATAGAAAGTTTCCTTCACTACAAACAACTATGTTAAACACTGCATCCTTTCAGAGAGGGCATAGTAAAAAATCAAGCCAAGCTATGAGGTGAAGTGTCATCTGGAAGGTCCCTGCTAATGTCTCCCTACCAGTATTGATTAATCGGTCTCTCACTATAAATATATATATATATATATATATATATATATATATATATATATATATATATATATATATATATACACACAAAACGCCGGCACCCAAACCACCAGCATTTACATGACAGACACACAAAGCTAGTTTCCCCATATACGTTGAAAAAGAACAAGAACTCCTCTGGACTCACGTGTAGCTTTATAAATTGGTAGATCCCAGTTATCAATTGTAACCAGTGGGACAATGTAGGACACTTAGGTGATCTTGGCGTTTGAGCTCTGCATTGCTGTCTCCTAAGGCTGTGTACCAATGAAGGACATACATCAAAGAATGAGCTAAGTGCTATAATGTATCGTTGAAAAACGTTAATGTGCGGCAGGCTGTTATATCAGTGCAGTATGCTTGCAAGGTTGGGTGTTTTTTTTATTTTTCTCTCTGGATTATGGAGGTCGGTTGACCCAATGAGAAGTCTGAATTTGGCTCTATTGAGAGGTAAAGGTAGCATAGGACCACCCGCCTTGAGATCCCGTTGTAAGCCGGGGGTGGCTTAAACATTTTTTTGATCAAAACGTGTGAACTAAGAATCTCAAAGTTTATTTCATGCAGCATAACTGTGTCACAGGTTTCTATGAATCTATTTTTCTACAAGTTACTATGTAACATTGTTGGGACTGTCTCATTTTCTAAGTTGTTACTATTACGGGATTGAGGAAGAGATCCCTGGTCTAGTCCTACATGTTATGCAAGCCGTGTCCAATATAAGGTCCATAAAGTGATATAAAAGGACACTTAGGGGGCTTCCAGTTCAGGAGGATAGTTTTCCTAGCATAGAAATGGAGAAGTTTGTATAGAACCGCTCTAATACTGTGTGGTTCACTAGGTTCTACCCTAGTACTGACTACAGTTAGTGTACGGCTATGTTCACATGGCGTATTGCAGGCCTATAGCGGCATGTACTGTGTGTGCTACTATACGCCTGCAATATGCCTGTTGCTTCAAAAGTACACGTTGGCCAGTGTGTACTGTTGAAGCGTTCCCACTGACATTCACTCATACACGCTGTCACTTCTTTCTCCAAGCGCATGTTGTGTGTCAGGGAAAACGGCATGTGATCATGACTATCAATGAGGTCTATGAATTATCATATTTGTGAGACACATTTTGGGCATATTGCAGCGCAATTACACGCCAAAAAACGCCCCACAAATACACCGTATGAACATACCCTAACCTTACACCCGCCATTACTCTGATTCCATAGGGCAGTTTAACAAAATTGTAATTGCCACAACTTCGTCAGTTTACTTTAACTAAAGTAGTGTTCATGATGATATCAGTCTTCCGTTCTTATCTACTATTCACAACTAGAGACTAAGGGCAACATGCATGTACGGGGCTGCGACAGTTTTTGGGCTGAAAGGACACCAGACTACTGGTGTAGCCCTGTTCTCTAGATTTACAATCAAGCGCACTCCAAAATTAGGCGCATTATCGGGTTCCGCGGTACTTTGTAATGCGCTTAAGATGTGGGGGTATTCTGGAAGCATGTCACACCACAGCCGTATGATTCTACACATTTATGACGGGAGGATGGCAAAACTGGGCGCATTTCTGCTGGAACAGGTAGACTAAGTTAAAAGTGGTCTATCTGAGCCTGATTTGACGTTTTGGAGCTAGAAAGAGCTAAATTTATGACCCGCAGTAGAACAGGTTCATAGATTTAGGCGCATTCTACACTACTAATGTGCGCAAAAAAAATTGCGTCCATTAGCGGCCAAAATACATACATGTCGCCCTAAGGGTATGTTCAAACGGGGTAATTTCGTTGCGCCTTTCGCCACGTACTTGCGCTCTAATATGGGCGAGATGCGCGCCGAAATTACAGTAATCCATAGTTCTCATAGAGAACTATGAATTATGCCTCCTCTCCCCGCTCATACAATACGATCGTATTGTACGCGCGGGGAGATAAGTGACATGTAATTACTTGTGACGAATACGCGCTGCGAGTAATGAATGTCAATGGGGCTGGCACCGAAGGAGTACGCGCGTATTAGCGCAAGCTCCCGAAACACGATGTACGCGCTGCAGTACATCGTGTGAACATACCCTAAATTGTAGAAACCAAGGGCCTCATGTATGAAAACTTTCTAGGTGTAAGACTTTCTTTGTTGCCCATAGCAACCAATCAGAGCGCCTCTATTATTTTTAGAACACTATATGGAATGAAAGGGGAGCTCTGATTGGTTGCTATGGGCAACAAAGAAAGTCATAGACCTAGATAGTTTTCATACATGTCCCCCAGGTGTATTCACCTGCTGTGTGGAAGCTGTTTGTGTGGCCTCAACGTTCTAACAGATCTCAGAACACAAGGATCATTGATAGATCACACACCTCTCTCAGTAAACTCCCTGTTGTGCAATGGGACTTCTCCAATACTTTGATGTGGCAAGTACATGGTGTAACGTAAGATAACTGATCTTCTGCCAGTGCCTACAGATCTGTCTGCCCACAAGTTAAAGAGTTATATGTAAAGTCGGATAGAAGACTCTGATGACTTTATCTTTAATTACCATCTAGTTCTTTTTGTGCACTATTGTTTCTATTGGAGTAGTTTACTTTAGGGCAGAAACCATCTTAGTCCTGATGGTAAAATATATATATTTTATATATATATAATATATATATATAATATATATATATATATATATATATTATATATATATATATATATATATATAAAATCAGATCTAACAATTATACAGATATTCAGTGGTTGTGTATTGTGTACATGTCATATGGCGCAAAAGGAACAGCAGGCAGGCGCACAGTTTAAATGCAGCCAACGTGTAACTTTACTTGGTGCTAAAACTCAGTCATAGCTGCTATGGTGTCTGCATCAACATAACATTTATACAAAGCTCAGTGGGCTTTATAGTCTATCATGGGTACAACTGATGCTTTATTAAATGATGTACAATCCATATATACAGCTTTGATTGTGCTACAACTATTGGTCCATTAACTATTCACAGTTCTTTGCAACAGATAGTCTCCACTTTGCAGCTCATCCCTGATAGAGGGGTATGTTGCAGGACTCTCACAGGCCCATGGTGGTCTCTAGGCCTGGGTCTTTCTCTCTTGGACCTCCATCATAGTCTAGCTGCTGCAACAACCAGACATTCATGCAGGTTCTGCAGCACCTCTATCTTTGCCGGTGGCCAATGTTATTCTTCTTCCAACTGCCCTCCGTTCTCTGTAAGACCCAGCCTCCCCTTGTGGCACTCAACATGCCTCTCTTTCTATGAGGCGCTCACAACTGTAGCTGCCATCTGTTAGTGACTACAGCAGCGTGTTAGGGCATGTCCCCACGGCAAGGGTTTTCGGCCGGTTTTTCAGCCAGTTTTCAGTTTTGCAGACCACCTGAAAAACCATCCGAAAATGAGCTCAATGGTTTTCTATGCAAAACCTGTGCAGCAGTCACCACCGCACGGGTTTTCCGTCCGGCGGTTTTTCCGCCCGCGGTCCGGCCGCAAAGCATTCTACAAGCACAATCTTCCGTCCGGTTTTCGGACGGAATTTGTGCTTGTGAATGTGGGGGGGGGCGGCTTTTCTCCGGTATTTGTCCCCTGCAGTGGGGACGCACCCTAACTATAACTTATTCCCAGACGGGAAAATCAGCATTCCCAAGAGGTATCTCAGCTCCCCTACTACAGCAGCCGCTAAAGTACCTGGTCCGTACCTACACTGTGTGTGTTCTACATGGGTGTCTAAAGGAGGGCAAATGTATATAAGTGTAATATACTATTTAGGATGAGAAATGTATAGAGTGTTATAAGTGTGTCCATGTAGTTTAGAAAGGAATAACAGCTTAGCAGTCAGAAGAGAGAGAGAGAGAGAGAGAGAGAGATGGGGATGTTCGTGAGACAGCGCAGCCAATAAGCAGAGCTGACAGGGGTGGAGGTGAAGGCTATATACACAGTTATAAGAGAGAGCCTGTAAGCTCTGGCTTAGTTATGGTTATGTTGGTTGGTTGGTTTCAGTTGAGACTAGCAGTTAAAGGGTAACCCCCCCATCCCTGTCTATTAAGCCGGCAATAAACAGGGCAGACAGTGTAGCTCACTGCAACTCCTGAAGCAGAGCAAGGCACAGAAGTAGGTGAAGGGTAAGAGAGGCACAGAGAGGAGAGAGACCCATGCAGAGTGGACACCGAGGGGAGACGGACAACTCGGAGTAACAGGTGGGCAGTTTGGGGGACTGCCGGAAGAGAAAGGGACCCTTTTTTTTACGTATTCAAAGCTTTATTGAAGAAATATCATATACAGTGGGGAGAAAAAGTATTTAGCCAGCCACCAATTGTGCAAGTTCTCCTACTTAAAAAGATGAGAGAGGCCTGTAATTGACATCATAGGTAGACCTCAACTATGAGAGACAAAATGAGAAAACAAATCCCGAAAATCACATTGTCTGATTTGGAAAAGTATTTGGTCACCTACAAACAAGAAAGATTTCTGGCTCTCACAGACCTGTAACTTCTTCTTTAAGAGGTTCCTCTGTCCTCCACTCATTACCTGTAGTAATGGCCAGGGCTGCCGTCAGAAATTTTGGGGCCCCCTACAGCTAAAACACCTGGGCCCCCATCAACCCCGCCCATGTTAACCCTGCCCCTGTCAACTCCGCCCCCTGTCAACACCGCCCCCTGTCAACACCACTCGCTCCTCCCCTAACAACCTTATGGGGGCCCCACAACCTACAGGGGCCTTATGGGGGCCCCACAAACTACAGGGGCCTTATGGGGCCCCATAATATACAGGGGCCTTATGGGGGCCCCCACAGGACTGGCAAGTGGCCCGGCGCTACTGGCCACTTGAAATAGATCACTATGGCGCTCAGCGCGACTTGCAGAGTGGGCCTTTTCCCCTCAGTAGCGCCGGGACCCACCACTCCCTCTCAGTTGCACTGGGCCACTTCCCAGTCCTGTGGGGACCCCTATAAGCCTGTATATTGTGTGGCCTATAAGGCCCTGTATATTGTGGGGCCCCTATAAGGCCCCTGTATATTGTGGGGCCCCCAAAAGTCCCCTGTAGTTTTGTGGGGCCTCATAACATTCAGGGCCTTGAATGGGGCCCCACAATCTTCAGGGGGCCCCACAAAATTAGGGGCCTTGAATGGGCCCCCCCACAAACTACAGGGGCCTTATGGGAGCCCCACAAACTACAGAGGCCTTATGGGGGCCCCCACAGGATTGCTAAGTGGCCCGGCGCTGCAGGGCCCGGCGCAACTAAGGTGGAGAGAGGAGGTCCAGCGCTATTGAGGGGAGGGGCCCGGCGCTGCGGGTCACGCTGCGCACCATCTCTATCATTTAACTGTAAATTACTACTTCATAGCGCAGCAGCTCCTGACTGGGCGGCCCCTCCTCCTTCCTCTGGCCGTGGGCAGGAAGCGCGGTCAGTTGAATCAGTGAGGCCCGCCCACGGCCAGAGGAAGGAGGAGGGGCCGCCCAGTCAGGAGCTGCTGCGCTATGAAGTAGTAAGTTACAGTTAAATGATAGAGATGGTGCGCAGCGTGACCCGCAGCGCCGGGCCCCTCCCCCTCAATAGCGCTGGACCCCTCCTCTCCACCTTAGTTGCGCCGGGCCCCTGCAGCACCGGGCCGCAGTTGGGGGATATATAATGGTAGGGAGAATAGGCCTGCGGCCTCTTCTCTCTACCATTATAATGAAGCAAGGGGACGGTACCTGCCGACGGCGGCGGGCCCCCCCTTGCTTCAAATTCTGGCCGGGCCCAGTACGGGAGTACTGGTTGTACCCCCCTATCGTCTGCCCTGGTAATGGCACCTGTTTGAACTTGTTATCAGTATAAAAGACACCCGTCCACAGCCTCAAATAGTCACCCTCCAAACTCCACTATGGTGAAGACCAAAGAGCTGTCAAAGGACACCAGAAACGAAATTGTAGCCCTGCACCAGGCTGGGAAGACTGAATCTGCAATAGGCAAGCAGCTTGGTGTGAAGAAATCAATTGTGGGAGCAATAATTAGAAAATGGAAGACATACAAGACCACTGATAATCTCCCTCAATCTGGGGCTCCATGCAAGATCTCACCCCGTGGGGTCAAAATGATCACAAGAACGGTGAGAAAAAATCCCAGAACCACATGGGGGGACCTATTGAATGATCTGCATGCAGAGAGCTGGGACCAACGTAACAAAGGCTGCCATCAGTAACACACTACGCCGCCAGGGACTCAGATCCTGCAGTGCCAGATGTGTCCCTCTGCTTAAGCCAGTACATGTCTGGGCCCGTCTGAAGTTTGCTAGAGAGCATTTGGATGATCTAGAAGAGTATTGGTAGAATGTCTTATGGTCAGATAAAAACAAAGTAGAACTGTTTGGTAGAAATACAACTCGTCCTTTTTGGAGGAGAGAGAATGCTAAGTAGCATCAAAAGAACACGATACCTACTGTGGAGCATGGGGGTGGCAACATCATGCTTTGGGGCTGTTTCTCTTCAAAGGACTTGCACAATTAGCTGACTAAATACTTTTTTCCCCACTGTAGTAAATATCAACATTACATTTCAAATAGGAATGTGGAAAGGTTAAGATTTAGATGTAAAGCACTGCCTGAGATAGTATGACATCTAAGCAGACAATAAACAAACTAGGAGAAACCCTCTTAATTGTACAGAAAATAAACTAAAATCAATAGAAAAAGAAGACCAACAACGATATTGTCATCATGTGTGCTCAAAAAGGCCCGAGGCACCTGCAAGTATCTTAATAGAGTGAGAGTGGAGCCGTCTGAAACAAGCATGGCATCAGAGAGAGAGGTCAAGAACGGGGGAAATAAGGGAGAAATAAGTCCCTATGGGCATTACATGTATGTAGCATAGTCAGAAGAGTCTGTAAAAGTGATTCAAGACTTCCAAGTTCTTATGTATCTATCCCTCATATGACTATTATCCAGTCTTAACTCTTCCATACCCTGAAAAAAGAAAATCTCCTTAAACCTGTCAGATAAGAAAGGGGGAGAGATAGATCTCTAAATTCAAGGGATCAATACCCTCAACACAATCATCATGAAAACAACTAAACTCCATTGGAGGGCATATGTGGGGATACGGATCATTGACAAAAGGAGATCTGTGGGAGTGTTCTGCAGATGTATGCCCGTGGCTAACTTTATCACGGTACCCCAGTAGGCAGAGATGATAGAGCATTGCCACCAGATATGCATCATAACCCCATCCATCTGACCACATCTCTAGCAACAAGTAGAAACAGAGGGGAATAGTTTGTGCAGTAGGGTGGGCACCCTATACCAATGGGATATGATCTTAAAGTTTAACTCCTGGAGTCGTCAAGAAACTATGTGCTAAGGTGTATGATTTAGCCCAGTCCTTGTCAGAGATTGGACGCTGAATTTCGTGCTCCCATTTACATTGATAGGCTGGTACAGATTCAGTTAGAGACTGAATGATCAGTTGATATGTTTGAGAAATTAAGTGGGTAGGTGGAGTGGCACTGACACATATACATTCAAAAGGAGTCAGATCTCTGTGCAGATGTAGTTTTACTTTATTCACATTATAAAAATGACTGACCTGCATATGCTGCAGCCACCCTCTCAATGAGTCCCCCAGCAGTTCAATTATTTCACCCCAGGCTTTCAAAGACGATTTAGTTGTGATCTTGTGGAATATCAGGGACTTCCCCCTACCTCTCGAAGGGCCAGAAATGCCTATCAAAACCAAAGCAGGATTTCCAGAGGGTCATCGGAGCAGAATAGTCCCATATACGAGCCGTGGGCCCTCCACGCCAAGAGTGTAATTTGCAAAATCAAAGGTAAGAACACAATTCTGGATTTGCTTAATAAAATAGCCGCTGTCCATGGAAGGGCCAAGAGGGGTGCACTGCTCAAAGACTCTTCCAAATTAATCCAGACTTTTGAATCTCTAAAGTGGAACCAGTCTACAAATCTTACAGAAATAGCAGCCATATAATAGGCCTTTACATCTGGTAAAGCGAGTTCCCCCTCTACCGTGGGTCTGATAAGTATGCTTTTAGCAATTCTAGACTTTTTATTGGCCCAGACAAAAGACCTGAATTGTTTACTCAGAGTCTTAAAGAAAGACCCAGGTAACAAAAGGGGGGACTGTCTGAAATAGATACAGACGTTGGGGGAGAACGT
This sequence comes from Phyllomedusa bahiana, assembly GCA_025379985.1. NCBI lineage: Eukaryota > Metazoa > Chordata > Amphibia > Anura > Hylidae > Phyllomedusa > Phyllomedusa bahiana. The sequence goes on from JAODAL010026234.1 coordinate 47,933, forward strand.
TCATTTTCAGGATGTTGATGCGATCTAACCAAAAAAATCCCTCCTGTCCCAATGTGTCATATTTGAAGAGAGAACACTAAGCAAGGGGACAAAGTTCAATTCATAAGTGTGCTGCAAGTTTGCTGGAGTATTGACCCCAAGGACATCTGTGTCCATGCAAAGGTGAACCTCTGCTTTAGTATGTCCACCTCACATTTCTCAAGGTTAATACTGAGAGCACCACTTTTTGTAAGGTTGACCTTAAAGTTGCTCAGAGACCCAAATTTACTCAATACTTTCATCAGAACTGGTAAAGTAATAGAAAGGGACCCTTTTAGTGAGGATGTTGAGTGTCCTGTGTCACCAGATGCCAGCACCTTGCACAGCTGGACTGGGTCAGTACCAGAAAGGAGTTGTGAGGAGTTTCAGAGTCCAGAGAGGGGGTCTAAAACATGCCACAGAGCCAGGTGAATTGTCTTTAGGGCATTTAACGTTCCCAAAAAGAGTATTGTGATTAAAGAGTGAAGTATCCGCAGAGAAACTGTGTTGTCTGCTGTCATTGAGCGCCGGTGCACCACACTACCACCACACGTTTACTACTCCATCCATCATCTGCAACAGTCACCATCCAGCAACCTGCAGTATCTTCAAAGGTGCATACCCAAACTCTTTCTAATGCCACCACAATTGTTCCTTTTATACTGCTCCTTGCCTATAGGTAGAGTTAAACAGGGCTAATTATGACAGCCAGATGCTATGTGTAAACATTTTAGCCTAGATCAAGGCTTTTTATTATATAGGCAGTCCCCAACTTACACCGTTCCAACTTACACCCGTCCCCTAGTTACAAACAGAGACTTATGGGAATGCTGGCACTTGTAGTTCCATGTTCCACAGCAGATAGTAGCTGTGGAACAACAAGTTCCAGCATGCCACAGCAGCACATGAGGTGAAAATCAGGTGAAATCCTCTAAACAGGGGCACAGACAGAAAAACAAATGTAAAAACCCTTCCCTGCACTATCCAAAACTAAAAAAAAACTTTTGTGCTGGAGTTACATTTAATAAATATACATGTATTGACTTACATACAAATTCAACTTAAGAACAAACCTACAGTCCCTATCCCGTTCGTAACCCAGGGACTGCCTGTATTTGACAGATATTTCTCAAAAGATTTGTTTCCTTTACTACTGACTTATCGTGTACCCTGGTCTAAGAGGAAAAGCTCTGTCTACAGCTTGTCTATGGCAATCAAGGTACTCAAGTCCAGAAAATCCCTTCAAGCTACTTGTAATCCTTGTAAATGTACTGGAAACATAAACATGTTACATATGTGAGATATACTCATGTAAAAGAGTCCTGCAAAAGTATTTCTCTTTCAGATCATGAAAGCCAGTAGTGAAACATTTACTCATTAATGCCGGCCTCATCACTCTTCAAGCATATCTGTGACATACAGAAGATCATTAACTCCCATACTCAGTGTATAGTATTAACATTATAAGAATACTAATCCCTGTTGTTTCTGCCACATTGAAGACAAATTCTACAAATTCAGCCCGCTTGGCTGAAATCAGTGGAGAGTCCCGACCACCTTGCAGTTCTGGACTGAGATTTTCAGGGGCCCATTCTCAAGAAAGGTGCAGATCCCAAAGGTAGCACCCACATCTACCACACATTCATCAAATCAATGTGCTATAAATGTGTGAGATAGGAAAACCCCTTTAACCCATTCCCAACATTGGAAATACCTGTATGTCTTAGGGGGAAGTGACTGTCAGGGGGGTCAAAACTGGCTGTAGCAGTAAAGGGTTAAGGGTGAAATCTTACCTGTGGTAAAGTCTTAGACCTGCCTTAAACCATCACTGGTCAGGGTAACTATGCATGGTTAGGCACCCTAAGAGGAATAAAGACATCCTTGCACACTACTAGCAGTATTCTACCTGTTTAGTAATTGATTTAATTATGGTTCTCATACAGATGCAATAGTGTATAATACACAGTACTTTAGATCTTTTGCATTGCATAGCTGGCACTAAACTTATTACCACAGTGACATTGGCATTTGGTAATCCAAAAACTCTGACAAAATGTTAAAAATTGAGCGGAGATAACCAGTCGGGAGATTCCTCTGTTATACACCCCAATCATGACATTTTATGAGATGATAGAAGGTCACACAGAATGGACCTTAGAGGAATAGGCTTCTGCAAGTACTCCCTAAAGAGGGCATTATTGAGAGATTTATTGGGCTCTGTGTCAGATACTGGACAAGGTTTAGAATATTGCACAAATGAAGACAGGTTCTGGTTACATTACCACATTTTAAATGAACATATCCTTTTTTCAGAATGTTCCCTATTTACACTTTTAGGTGTACATTCTATACTGTATACTCTTCTTTAGATTAGCATAGTGTGGAAACATGCAGATGTTGTAGTGCAGAGCATGTTGGGGTTTGTAGTTCCACACCATAAAGCAATGGTCATGGCAGTTAGTGAAGCACGTCCCTAAATCATGCACACACCTTTGTCCAGTGTGGGGTGTGGGGGTTTCACATACAAGACAAATCTTTAACCCCTCCGAGACACCCCTCGTTTAATATACTTGGTGTATGGTGATGGAATGTCCTTGATTTTGTGTGTAAAATAAGAAAACCAGGGCTATGATTAAGGACCTGAGGGTCAGAAACATGTAAACCAGATCTCACTCATCTCGCTTGTTGTTGTGTCCCTAAATTATATTTCCTCTTTTTTATGGAGTAAAATTGTAATAAATGCAAGATTTTATTGAAGATTATGCGGCGCTGGCTTTTCTACTACTGTGCTAAGAATTCTCCTTGCTGGAAGGGACGGCAGCTGCCGAGCACACAATTTACTGGCGTGAGTTGTTTTCTATGTTTTTTGTATGTGGAAGAAAACCAGACACCAGGAATATGATGAAGAATAAGAACAGTCCTTTTACTGGTAATGTTCACAAATTTCACAGTGGATGCATGAAATACAGTCTCTGGTAACACATGGTAGGTAATACTTGTAAGTGGTATTCCCTCTTGCCTTGCTGGCAGTGGAAAGCAGATGTGGAGGAAATATTAGATAGCAAACAGTTAACTCCCTTTACCTTAAAATTACTTGATAATGTCACAGTTCTATATTTATCGCTTCAAAAGAGATCACAATATCCGGGACACCCTTGTGAAGGCCGACGTAGGGTCCTTTGGTAAACTATCAATCCAGAGAACTTTAGCACAACCGAAAACGGGTACATTCCCCTGTCTATATTGTTCTAATTGCTCGTCTGTCATCCGCGTCGAGTTTTTCCAACACCCTCACACAGGCCATAAATTTAAGGGCCCAGACTCTAATTATGTGGTATACCTACTGAAATGTCCATGTGGACTGGTATATATAGGTGAAACTACCCAGAGCATTAAGGATAGACTATCAAAACATAAGTCTACTATATGTTGCCAAGAAAATCTCCTTCCAGTACCAGCACATTTTAATACACACCAACACCAGATTTTACAATTACGCTATCAGGTAATTAATCGTGTTCCACCATTAAGAAGGGATGGTAACCGAGTTGCTCTTCTTAAAAAGAGAGAAACCTTTTGGATACATACATTCCAATACTTAGAACCATTTGGCTTGAACCGTGAGTTCAACTGCAAGTGGGGATAGGTGCTTTTCCTTTACTGGATTCAACAACAATAACTTGAATGATATATTCTTGTTTTACAAATATGGTGTGCATAGTTGATTTCTACGCTTCTACAATGGTCCTATTCTCGGACTAATAACACTCGTTCTACTCTCTACTTTGACATGTTCGCTTTTTGTTTCACATATTACATACCTTTATACTCCTTTTATTTTTCCTTCTTTATTCTTCTTTGATCCTTCCTCACCTTCATATAGTTATTGATTCATTTTTTATTTACATATTTTCTACTCCCTATTCTTTTGGCCATTTCTTTATAGCACACCCTACACTTCTTCTTTTCTTTTTTCCCTGTACACTCTGTTCCTTATGCTCTCCAGCCTGCCATGCCTGCTCCTTTACCAAACCAGGTGCTTACCTGGTGTGGTAAGATCTGGCCAAGGTTACAAAAGAATTTCTGCAGCACTCAAGGTTCCTAAGAGCACAGTGGCCTCCATAATCCTAAAATGGAAGAAGTTTGGGACGACCACAACTCTTCTTCGACCTGGCTGTCCAGCCAAACTAAGCAATCGTAGGAGAAGAGCCTTAGTGAGAGAGGTAAAGAAGAACCCCAAGATCACTGTGGCTGAGCTCCAGAGATGAAGTAGGGAGATGGGAGAAAGTTCCACAAAATTAATTATCACTGCAGCCCTCCACCAGTCGGGGCTTTATGTACCGACAGAAGCCTCTCCTCATTGCAAAACATATGAAAGCCCGCATACAGTTTGCAATAAAACACATTAAGGATTCAGACTATGAGAAATAGGATTCTCTGGTCTGATGAGAAGAAGATTGAACTTTTTGGTGTTAATTGTAAGCGGTATGTGTGGAGAAAACCAGGTACTGCTCATCACCTGCCCAATACAATCCCAACAGTGATATATGGTGGTGGCAGCATCATGCTATGGGGGTGTTTTTCAGCTGCAGGGACAGGACGACTGGTTGCAATTGAAAGAAAGCTGAATGCAGCCAAGTACAGAGATATCCTGGATAAAAACCTCCTCCAGTGTGCTCTGGACCTCAGACTGGCCTGAAGGTTCATCTTCCATCAAGACAATGACCCTAAGCACACAGCTAAAATAACAAAGCAGTGGCTTCAGAACAACTCTGCCCATTCTTGACTGGCCCAGCCAGAGCCCTGACCTAAACCTAATTGAGCATTTCTGGAGAGACTTGAAAAGGAAGAATGGCAGAGGATCCCCAAATCCAGGTGTGAAAAACTTGTTGCATCATTCCCAAGAAGACTCATGGCTGTACTAGCTCCAAAGGGTGCTTCTACTCAATACTGAGCAAAGGGTCTGAATACTTAAGACAATGTGATATTTCAGTTTATCTTGTTTAATAAATTTGCAAAAATACCTACATTTCTATTTTTTTCTTTCAAGATGGGGGGAAGGCAGGCTGTACATTAATGAGCAAAAAAATGAACTTTTTGGAGCTTACCAAATGGCTGCAATGAAACAAAGAGTGAAAAACTTAAAGGGGTCTGAATACTTTCCATACCCACTGTACTTGTTATTTAGCCTTTTATGTATTAAAGCCCATTTGGGTTCAGCTCTCATTATATTTCTATGCCACCTCATTATGTATTCCATTTTTATTTATACCATATTACATTATTCAATACTTATTACTGACAAATGCTTTATGTTATATTATTTTAATAAATTCTACATCTTTCACTACCCCGGTTTATATTTCCTTTTCTTAGTTCTACCATCACATTTTATTTTCCATTTTATTTTACCCCTTTTCCACCTTTTCTTTTTATTTACTTCTTTTTTCTTATCTTCCTTTATTTCTTTTGCTTGATCTGCAATTTGTATCCTCTTCTCTTCTTTTGTTCCCTTTCCTCCTTGCTCCCATCCTTGTTTTCTTTTTCCTTTTTTCTTTTTCTCTTCTTCATGATGTCACCTTAGAGACAGTCCTCAGATTATGTTACTTATGGTTGTTATCCTTTTGTTTTCAGACTATATCTGACGAAGGCTCCAGGTTGAGCCAAAAACGTACATATGTCTGGATTTCCATTGCATTTTGTCCATATCTAATACTGAAGTTTTTTTCCTGGAGAACTGTCTATTGAATGTATAGAATTACATTTCTCACTTTCTGTAAAGCATTTAGATGGTGTGACGAGGATTATTACACAGTCCTGTATTACTTGACTAAGGAAATCTTCACCATTTGGCTCATGGTGGGCAGCTTTTATGGGAGCAATTGTACTCTCAGATGATGAGTGATAGTGTCCTATGACAGGATGTCAGTCTAACAGGAACATGATTTTGTAGCCACAAAGCTCTGGTCCAGGCTGGAGGCCTGATTTGGAAGCTAGAAAAGCAAATGTGTCTTTGAGTCAGATTCTCCCCTGTGTCTAAGTTTACTGCTTCTGTGGAGGGGGTTGAGGGTTGGACTTACTTCCGGATATCCCCTCAGTAAGGACTGGAATTAATGACAGGAGAGTGTTGATATCAACAGGGGACTATGTGGCACTCCTTGGCTTCCCAGATAGGTCTTCATGATAGGTATGTTGGTCTGGTTGTGGCTAGCTAGGCCAGGCTCTCCACTCACAGCACATGTGCTGCTGGAGGCACAGCAAGCACACTCAGTCAGACTAGACTTGTCTACACACTGGGCTTTCACTCACTAACTTAATGAATGAATGCCAGCCCTTTATGAGCAGAGAGGCTGGGCTAGGAAGGCTCCACACACATAATCCTGCAATTTCCAAAACTTTCTGCCATTAAAGGGAATGAGTTAGTTACAGCCAATAGGGTATGAGCTTACAAATACCTCACATTTTTGTTACCAAGTGATATCAATATGCAATGTGAACACATAATAGGACTCGTTTTATATATTTATATATATATATATATATATATATATATATTATAAATAATATTTATATATACACATACATATTATATATATATATATATATTACCCTTACTCCTGAAACCATCCAAGCACATACTTGCACTGGGATACCACAACCGTCTAAAACATTATTCCATACTTCATTTTCTGCTTCAACGGTTGTATATCAGTCCAATGGACACCAAAAGCACACTCCCTAAGAATATGCTTATTTGTTAGGAATGTTTCCTGAGATACATACTAAATTGAGATCACTATTGTTAATCTGAATATACTTTCCTTTAACTGTCTGATAATCTAGAATATCTAAACATTTAGCACCTACCAAATCACAATAATATCGGATTAGAAGAATTATGCTACATCCATTTTCTTAAACAAATATTCATCTCAGTAACCTATTGAAAGGGTAATCTGCCTTATCCAATCTCTTCCCATATGTCTGTTTCTCACCCATTCACTTTCTATCACAGAGAGAAAGAACTGATTTCATCCCAGGGGGTAGGATTATTATGCCCAAATCAAATAGCCTTCTCGAGTGAATAGGAGAAGAAGAGGATGAATTGCTATGGCCTATTTAAAGCTTGCATTCAACAAGCAGATGACCTTTCACAAAGGTCCTACAAGCCACATTTTAAGTATTGTCTGCTTGAACATTACTTTTCTGCCTCTTCTCTTCAGTGACAGGTCATTTTCTGCAACCTTTAAAAGTGTCAAAAAGGTATGCACAGATGGCTAATACGTGTTATATGTAGAAGGTACAATGCTCCTCAACACAACTTACCACACTGGTCACATCTTAGATCTCACTCAAGATATCAAGTGTAACTTAGAATAACTGATGTATTTTCCAGTCTGATAACCAATCCAAAAACCTCAAACTGTAAAGCTTAGAAACATAAATTACTTAAATCCAATAAAATTAGAGTCCAAAAAATAAAATGTATTCATAATTTTGTTAGATAATTATTAAAAACAATGTCAACTATAAAAAGACAATTAAATCCGCACCATTGGCAAAATTGAGAGGATTGTGACAAACCAACTAGGAGACAGTAAGAAGAAAAATACAAAAATTAAAAAAAATGTCACATAGAATTCATAAATAGGTCTCAATACAATAGCAATACATTCCCAAGTGTAAAAAATAATATACAACTCATATTACCCTCTAACATGATTATATAGTTAGGTAGATATTGGTACATAATCTCTGTGCATGATTCATAATAGAAAATAGTAGAAGAGTGAAGATATCAGACAATACCTTTTAGAGGATAACTGAGTATACTTGATGGTAAGCTTTCGAGAGTACTAGCTCCCTTCATCGGGCTTGACATCATGTCTGAAGAAGAAAGCTAGTACTCTCGAAAGCTCACCATCAAATATACTCAGTTATCCTCTAAAAGAAAAAATATCGTCGATTTCTTCACATAATAGAATATGTGAGCCATGAAAAATAAATATAAAGTGCGGCCAATATTATTCAGTATATATAAAAATAAGGGAGGTTAATATGTCAAAGTAAAGCTAATTAGGCTGTCACTGCCACAAACCCCAACAAGTGTTTTGCATTGTCTTCTAAATACATTTTATTTTTTGGATTCATTATATTGGATTTATGTATTTTCCACTCTGGTAGCTTACACTATTTTAGTGCTAGTGTGAGCAGCAATGATCCACGTAAGTAAGGGGAATTTTACAGAGGGAGTGCTCCTATGACTAGTAGTACAGTAAAAAGTACATAAGTTTTCATGGGCTGAAAAACAGGAACAATGTGAAATAGATGAGTAACAGCAAAAATTTCCCTTCTATCAACATCAGCTGCTGATAAAGGGTGCAGTGACAGTGTTTGTACAGTAGGGAGAGTTTTTGTAAACTCAGTAACATTTCACCTCAATGAGCCAGCAGGCAGTAATCACTTCCCTCTGTCAGTACTAACTTATTGACAGTAGAAGACAATGTTACTATAGATCCTCATAATGCATTACCTAAGTAAACATAAAAAGATTAGATGAGACGAAAGTGAAGACTGTAAAAATCTATCATAAAGGTGCCAAACGGGTGCCATATAATGCCCAAATAATATAATATACTACACAGGGGCGTAGCTAAAGACTCATGGGCCCTGGTGCAAAACCCAGGCAACTGCGCTTGACGTCTATGCAGAGGCATAACTTGAAGCTCCTGTTGCAAAGAATGGAATGGGCCCCCCAGTTACCATGTGTCTTTAAAATACTGGTGTCTTCTTATTGGGCAGGAGGGCTTTTGGGCCCCCTCAGTCTGCTGAGCCCGGTAGCTGCTGCTTCCTCTGCACCCTCTATAGCTACGCCTCTGTGTCTATGGGCAACTCCTTTTTAATAGTAGATGTGTTACTTGGCGATGCCTGCAGGGTGGTATGCCACAAAAAAATCAAAAATATAAAATGAAAAAAGGAACTACACCCTATTTACCAGGGTTTATATACAGACCCTGCTCACATGAATAAGTCATATTTGCCACTTAAAATATTACAATATTTTAAGAGCTATAACTTTTATTGTTCTGTTGATGGAGCTTTGTAAGGGCTGTTAATGTTAGGATACATAGGAGTTTTTTTTCTTTTCTATTACCCTTTTTGGGGGGGAGCGTATGAACAAATAAAAGTACCCC
>JAODAL010026235.1:0-57138 GCA_025379985.1 Phyllomedusa bahiana
CAAATTTCCCTCCTTCCCCTACACTGCCTATCCCTTCCCTAAAGCCGGCCCTATCCTCCCCTACACTGCCATTAAAACCTGCCACAGCTCCCTACACCTGCCCTTACCTGCCTAAACCTGCCATACCTGCCTTTGGGGGCCATATCCCTGCCTATTACCTCCCTATGGGGCCAAACCGCCTATTAAACCTCCTATGGGGCCATATACCTGCCTATTCCCTGCTAGGGGCCCAATACCTGCCTAAAAACGCTTATGGGGGAAAATAAAATGCCATTACATCCCTAGGGGGCCCATATCGTCCATTTGGGACATATACCTCCCTATCCCTGAAAAATGGGGCCATAACCCCTATAATTGCCTAGGGGACATTAAACTGCCTAGTAATTTTTTTGGTATCCTTTTATTTTTAAAATTTACCAGTAGCCGCTGCATTTTCTACCCTAGGTTTAAATTTCGAGTCAATAAGTTTTCCCGTTTTTTTTTGGGGGCAAAAAGGTCCCCACGGCTTATACCGGTGGGCTTTTACTCAAGTATATACGGTATGTTAACAAACAAAATAGTGCCCGAAGAAATACCCCAAAAAGACATGAAAATTTGCAAAATGAATAGTTAATCAAATAATGAGTTGAATAATAAAATATCCCCGGCGTAAGTTCAAGCTTTTGGCCCTAGGCAAAAAGTAAAAGCCCCCCCCCCCCAGTTACTATGCACCATTTACAATATTGATGTCTTTTATGTGGCAGAAGGGTTTTTGGCCCCATCAGCTGCAGGGAAATGTTGCCAAAACCCGCGCCCCCCCCTTTAGCTACCCCCTGTATATCCATGATAAAAACACAAAAAAAATATGCATTTACAAACCATTTCTATCCGGGAGTGAAAACCAATGCCGTACAACCGATAACAAATAAAAAAAAAATGAATAAATACCCTCAGCAAAGAAAAAAAACTATAAATAAATACATCATATGTGGTGAACAAGAAGACCTCATACTCCCCAAGGATGTAAGGTAACCCATATAACCACAGAAATACGAGAGCACAGGTAAAAATTGGTATTAAGGCACCAAAATGAGAAAAAGGGGTCCCAAAAAAAATTTGATGACCGGAATCTCCCTTAGTGATAGAAGCATACACAAGAATGAAACCCCCCCTGACAGTTTCAACTACTGAGGGGAACCGCACAATGCCCCAACCCCCCTCATTTTTCACAAAAAAATAAGTTAACCAAAAAAACCAACTAAAGAAGAATAACAAGATAATGAATAGATGAATAATATGTGAGAACACTGTAAGCACAGGGCAATAAAAAAATTAATGTTAAGAAAAATGCATCAAGTCCGACCCTTAGATCACAGCAAGCGGGACTCAAAAGAGACTCCTTGTTGTGAAATAATGATACATCCCTTACAACCTAATCCCCATAGACCACATAATTATCATTAATAGGGGCCCCACATATAAATTTAAAAAATAAGAAAATCATAAAAAAAAAGTTTAATAAATATGTACAAATAGAACAATAAATAAAAGCAACATTTCAGGTCCTCCACACCACAAAAAAAACAGTGCAGTGAATTGACAAATCTTATGACAATAATGAGGTGGGTGCCCAAAAGAAAAAATTTTTCGTTTAATCCCAAAAAAAATATGTTGAATTTTTTTTTTTTACATACCCCTTTTTTGGGCTTTGACAATTTTAACGGGGGGGGGGGGGGGGGGGGGGGGGGGGGGGGAAAGGTTTCCCGGGTTTAAGGGGGCAGGGTTTTTTGGGTCTTCCCCACTAGAGCAGGGCGTTGGGTAGGGACTCTCTTTAATACAGCTCAGCTCAAAAGGACAAGGCTTCTCTTTTTTTCATAGAGACAACATGCTTTTTGCTGGGGAACATTAGGGGAAAAAAGGATATTAGAGAATTTCCCGTTTCTTTTTTGTTATAAAAGACTTTTAAAGGGGAAACATTTTAGCGCTTTACAGCCCCCGAGGGGGGGAGAGGGGGGGGCAAAACAAAGACAGGCAGGCAGGGTTTTTAAAAGGGGGGGGTGTACATTGTGACCCACACTCTGCTTTTGAACCTGCTTGAAAAGGCATTTTTTTTTCGGGCCCTTTTTCCCGCCCACCCTGCACCTGAGGTTTAAATTGTTTCCTTTTATTTTGTGCACCCAATTTTTTTTCAAAGAGCCACCTTTTAAATTACCCTTAGGAAAAACGAAATTTTCTACCCAATGCTTTTGGTTTTATTTCATTAGTGGAAAAACCCCTTTTTTTATTCTAAAAAATTTTTAAAAAGCTGTATTTCCTTTGGTAAGCCCCGATTTTTTTCCCAAAAAGCCCCCTTGTACTTTTAAATTTGGATAAAAGAAATTTTTTAGAACTGTTGGTGTATTTAAATTGGGGAAAAAAAACACCTTTTGTTACCCTTTTAACTTTTAAATTGCCCGTATTTCATTTTTGGGGCATCCCAGTTTTGGTTTTTAAAAAGCCCCCCCTTTTACTTATATTAGGAAAACAGAAATTTTTAGAAAATGTTTTGGGGTATTTTTTTTGGGGGCAAAAAAAAACCCTTTTGTTTTTCCGTTTTAACTTTTTTAAAAAAGCTTTTTAAAATTTTGGGGGCAGCCCAGTTTTGTTCAAAAAGCCCCTTGTAATTAAATTAGGGTACCCGAATTTTTAGTAACGTTGGTGTAAATTTTATTGGGGGAAAAAAAAACCTTTTGTTACCGTTTCCCTTTTTAAAATTTCTTGGGAATTTTTATTTGGTGCAGGCCCCGTTTTTTCTCCAAAAAAGCCACCTTTTAACTTTAAAAAAAGGGGTTATCATTAATTTATCTAGTAACTTTTTGGTGTATTTCATTGGTGAAAAAACACCTTTTTTTTATCCGTTTTAACTTTTAAAAATTTGAATTTCACTTTTGGGGCGCCCCTTTTGGGTTAAAATAACCAAACCCTTTTATTTTTAAACTAGGATAAAGAAATTTTTTTTGTAAAAATGTTGGTGTTTTTTATTGGGGCAAAATCCACCTTTTGTTATCCCCTATAACTTTTTAAAAAAGGAATTTTTTTTGGGCAGCCCCGTTTTGTTCAAAGAGCCACCTTTTTAATTAAATTTTTGGATACCCAAAAATTTTTTAGTATCTTTTTGGTTTTATTTAATTTGGTGCAAAAAAACCCCCTTTTGTTATCAGTATAACTTTTTTAAATAGCTGTAAATTTTATTTGGGGCGCCCAAAATATTTGTTCAAAGAGGGTACTTTGTTTCTTAAATTAGGGGTTTCAGAAATTTCTGTAAACTGTTGGGTTTTTTTGGGGGGCCAAAAAAAGGCCATTTCTTATCCGTTATAACTTTTAAATAGCTTTATTTAACCCTTTTTTGGGCAGCCCCGTTTTATTAAAGAGGGGCCCCTTTAATTAAATTAAGGGATTTTCAAGGAAAAAATTTTTAGGGAACTGTTTGGTGTTTTTCATTGGTGCCCAAAACCATTTTTTTTAACCCCTTTACTTTTAAAAAGTGTTTTCACTTTTGGGGCGGCCCCGTTTTTTTTCAAAAAGCCCCCTTGTACTTAAATTAAAGGAAAACAGAATTTTTTAGAAAATGTTGGGGGGTATTTCATTGGTGAAAAAAAAAAACCCTTTTTGTTAAACCGTATAACCCTTTTTAAAAATGAATTTTAAATATGGGGGCAAACCCCGTTTTGTTCAAAAACCCCTTGTACTTTAAACTAGGATACCCGAAATTTTTTTGAAAAATGGGTTTGGGGTTTTTTTTTTTGGTGCAAAATTTCCCCCTTTTGTTATCCCTATAACTTTTAAAAAAGCTGTAAATTCACTTTGGTGCAAACCAGTTTTGTTCAAAAGCCACCCTTGTAATTAAATGGGGGTTTTCGAATTTTTTTTTGTAACCCTTTTTGGGGTATATATTGGTGCAAAAAAACCCCCTTTTTTTTTCTTTTAACTTTTTTTTTAAAAAGCTTAATTTCTTTGGTTGCAGGTTTCCCGTTTTGTTTCAAAGGGGCCCCTTTTTACTTAAATTAGGATAAAAGAAATTTTCTTTGTAATTTTGGTTTTATTTCTTTTGGGGCCAAAAAAAAGGGCCATTTTTTCCGTAAAAAACTTTTTTAAAAGGTTTTATTTTAAAATTTGGGTTTAGGGGGCCCCTAAAGGGGGTTTTTTCAAAAGAGCCTCCCTTTTTTTTCTTAAATTGGGGGTAAAAGAAATTTTCTAGTAATGTTGGGTATTTCAAATTTGGGGGCAAAAAACCCCCTTTTTTTTAAACCCTTTTAACTTTTAAATGCTGATTTACTTTGTTTTCGCCCAGTTTTGTTCAAAGGGGCCAATTTGTAATTAAATTAGGGTACAGAAATTTTTAGTAACTGTTGGTGTATTTTTATTGGTGGGGAAAAAACCCCCCCCCCTTTTTTTTATTTTCCCTTTTAACTTTTAAATTAAACTGTATTCCCCTTTTGGGGAAACCCCGTTTTTTTTCAAAGGCCCCCTTGTACTTTTTAAAATTGGAAACAGAAATTTTTTTTTGTAATGTTGGTGTATTTCATTGGTGAAAAAAAAAACCTTTTGGGGGGTTTGTAAAAACTTTTAAATTGGGGGTAAATTTTACCCTTTTTTTTCGCCCTGTTTTTTCCTAAAGGGGGCCCCTTTTGGTTTATTTTTAGGTAAGAAATTTTTTAGTAAAAAGTTGGGGAAATTTTTTTGGGGCAAAAAAGACCCTTTCTTATCCGTAAATTTTAAATAGTGATTTAAATTTGGTGCAGCCCCAAAATTTTTTTTAAAGAGGGCCCCCTTGTATTTAAAAAAAGGAATACAAAAAATTTTTTTATAATTTTTGTGTATTTCTTTTGGGGCAAAAATCCTTTTGTTACCGTTAACTTTAAATAGCTGTAAATTTTAAATTTTGTTGCAAGGGCCCGTTTTTTTTAAAGAGCCCAAATTGTTAAAAAATTTTGGATACAGAAATTTCTAAATAAATGTTGGGGTATTTCAATTTGGGGGAAAAAACCCCTTTTTCTTATCCCTATAACTTTTTTTAAAAAGCCCTTTTTTTCATTTGATGCAGCCAGTTTTGTTCAAAGAGCCACCTTGTAAATTTTAAAATTGGGAAACATAAATGTTCTAGTTTAAATGTTGGGATAAAAACATTGGTGAAAAAAACCCTTTTTTTTTCCGTTTTAACTTTTAAAAAAGCTTTATTTCCCTTTGGTGCAGCCCCGTTTTGGGTTTAAAGAGCCACCTTGTACTTTTAAATTAGGATAAGGGGGAAATTTTTAAATAACTGTTGTGTGGGGGGGGGATTTTTGTTGGTTGGGCAAAAAACCTTTTGTTATCCCTATAAATTTTAAATAGTTTATTTCACTTTGGTGCAGCCATTTTTGTTTAAAAAGCCCCTTGTAATTTAAATTTGGGGTAATTAAAATTTCTAGTAAAATGTTGGTTTTAGTTTATTGGGTTTTCAAAAAAAATTTTATTTCCCTTTAACTTTTTAAAAAGTTGTTTTCAAATTTGGTGCCGCCCGTTTTTTTCAAAGAGCCACCTTGTTCTTATATTAGTATACAGAAATTTTTTCCCACCCCAACCTCTTGGTGTATTTTATTGGTGCAAAAACCCCCTTTTGTTATCCCTATAAATTTTTTTAAAATTTTATTTTCACTTTTGGGGCAGAAAAGTTTTGTTTCCAAAAAGCCCCCCTTGTACTTAAATTAGGAACAAAATTTTCTAGTAACTTTTTGGTTTTTTTTCATTTTTGCCCAAAGACCCCCTTTTGTCCCCCCATACACTTTTTAAATAGCTGAATTTTTACTTTGGTGCAGCCCAGTTTTGTTTAAAAAAGCCCCTTGTACTCAAATTAGGATACAAAAATTTTTAGTAAAGTTGGTTTATTTTTAAAAAGGGGCGGGAAACCACCTTTTGGGTTTTCCAATAACTTTTAAATAGAAGTAATTTTACTTGGTTTCAGCCCAGTTTTGTTCAAAAAACCACCTTTTTTACTTAAAAAAAAGGATACAAAAATTTTTTAGTAATTTTTGGGGTAAATTTAAATTTGGGGCAAAAAAAAAAACCCTTTTTTTTATGCTTTTAAATTTTAAAAAGCTGTATTTTTATTTTGGGGAGCCCCGTTTTGTTCAAAGAGCCCCCCTTTTTTCTTAAAATTAGGATACAGAAAAAATTTCTAGGGAAAATGTTAGTGTATTTCATTGGTGCAAAAAACCCCAAATTTTTTTCATCCCTTTAACTTTTAAATGCTGTTTTTCACTTTTTGGGGAAACCCGTTTTGTTCAAAAGAAGGGAAAATTTTTTTTTTTTTTTTTTTTTTATATTAGGATAAAAGAAATTTTCTAGTAAAATGTTGGTTTTATTTCATTGGTGAAAAATAACCCTTTTGTTTTATGTATTAAATTTTAAATACTGTTTTTTTCCCTTTGGTGGGAGCCAGTTTTTTTCAAAGAGCCACTTTTTACTTAAATTAGAGTACAGAAAATTTTTTGTAACCTTTTGGGTTTTTCATTGGTGCAAAAAAACCTTTTGTCACCATATAAAATTTAAAAAAAACTGTATTTACTTTGTTGCAGCCCAGTTTTTTTAAAGAGCCACTTTTTTCCCTTTAAAAAAGGATAAAAGAAATTTTCTAGGGAACTGTTGGTGTTTTTTTCTTTGGGGGCAAAAACCACTTTTGTATCCTTTTAACTTTTAAATTTGGCCCTTTAAATTTGGGGCAGCCCCGTTTTTTTTTCAAAGGGGCCCCTTTGTCCTTTAAAATTTGGAAAAAAGGAAAAGTTCTTAAATGTTGTGTTTTTCATTTGGGGAAAAAACCCCCTTTTTTTTCCGGTTTAAATTTTTAAAAAGCGTATTTAACTTTGGGGCAGCCCCCGTTTTTGTTTTAAAGAGCCACTTTGTACTTAAATTTGGATTTTAGAAAAATTTTTTAAATAACTGTTGGTGTATTTATTGGGGCAAAAAACCCCCCTTTGCTTCCTTTAAAATTTTAAAAAAGCTTGTATTTTACTTTGGTGCAGCCCCGTTTTGTTTTTTAAAAAGGGCCCTTTGGGACTTAAATTAGGGTTAAAAGAAATTTTTTTAGTAAAGTTGGGGTTTTTTTCATTATTGCAAAAACCACCTTTTTTTTTCCGTATAACTTTTAAATAGGTTTTTACACTTTGGAGCCCAGTTTTGTTCAAAAGCCACTTTTTTTTCTTAAAATTTGGGGTACAAAAAAATGTTTAGGGAACTTTTCTGGTGTATTTATTGGTGAAAAAAACCCCCTTTTTTTATCCCTATAAATTTTAAAAGGTTTTTTACTTATGTTTTGTTAAAAGAGCCCCCTTGTACTTAATTAGGAAAACAGAAATTTTTTTAGTAACTGTGGTGTATTTATTGGTTTAAAAACCCTTTTCTTTTTCCGTATAACTTTAAATTTGTTGTTTTTTACTTTGGGGCAGCAAAAAGTTTTGTTCAAAGAGCCCCCCTCCCACCCTTTCATTAGGGGGTACAAAAAATTTTTTTAATAACTGTTCTCGTTTGTCATTGCGAAAAAAGCAATTTTCATTCGTGTAACTTTTGAATTTTTTTAAATTTCGCTAGGTGAATCTTCCCGTTTGGCGGGAGGGTATCGCATTGTAAAGATAGTTTGTTTTAAAACTATTTAATTCCTATCCCTTTGGGGGAGTTGTAAAACCCTGGGGAAGAAGGGAAAAAACACTGTTTAAATTTGGTTTTTTTATGGTTTTCCCCCCAGACCCCAATTTTAAGGTATTTTGATAAAATAATTTTTTCTAATCCCCGTTGGCTGTTGGAAAAAAAGAGGGTTTAAGAATAGTGTGATTTTGCTGTTTTCATTAAGGGGACTTTTTTAAAAAATTCCAAAACCCTTTTTTAAATTTTTATTTTTTGAACATGGAGGAAATGCAGGTGGGAAAGGGAAATAAAGGGGTGTAGGAATTTGAGGGAGAGGTACGAAGGGAAAGGGGGGGCCCCCCCAGGTGGCAAAAGCACCAAGCCCGCGGATCGTGGTTGCAGGACCGTAGGCCCGTCATCGTGGGTCAAGGCCCCGTGGAAAATTTATAAAAGAACAGCTGCCAATCTGTTTAGTCGTTAATGCAACCGCATCCGCAGTCTTACCCCCTCGTCCTCCCCGACGGGCACAAAAAACGTCATCATCGTCAACCTTCCAAAATTAAGGAAGGCACCCAAAAAGTTAAAAACGTTTTACACACCATGTGGATAATCCCATTTTCCCGAAGACCCCGTTTTATGATAAAATTGGTTTGGGGTAGAAAGGGGATTTCAAAAAATAAGAGGCCCAAAAAGGATGATTTTTGTTTGCTTTGATGCCCCCTCGTGATGCCCTCAGAGGAGGAGAAAAGGAAGCGGTCAAGGGCTAAAAAACCAGGGCGTTCGGGAAACGTCTTGCAGTGCCCCTTTCTTTTAGCCCGCAGCCCTGGGTGCAGAATGTAAGGGGGGAGGAACTCACCTGTGTTGAAGATGATGATGAAAACATTGCGGATCCCAAGTGGGCTTTTCAGCAAAAATTTGTTGCAAGTGCTTCATCAAATGGGGCCCAGGGGAAGCGATGGGGTTTTGTGTCGTTTCGGGTCCCCCCTCAAAAAGGCAGAAAGGGAAATGCACAAGGGCCCCGAGATTTTTTCTGCCAGCCCGATCAGTGGAAACAAGTCCTCGTTATCGCCATCGAAAAGGTCCAGGACCTCTCAGGGCCCGGGCCTTTTTTGAGCAAATTTTGATTCACCCCAAAATTTTCATATGCCCCCTTTGGTATTGGGGGGGATCAGTAGAGGGAAAAAAATCTTAGGTGTTTAACCCCACAACATGTTAGTCAAATGCATGAATGCATGAGTTTAAATGGCGGGGGAAAATTTTGGGAAAAAAAGGCCCCCACCCACCCCGGTTTCAACCACTATTAAAACCCTTTTGTCTCCCCCACCTTTCTCCGCCCTCACCAAGGTTCCCCAGTTCCCCCTGTCTCAGAGGTCAAAACAAGACAGCCTCCCCTTCCAACCCCCACCCCGCCCCCAGTACCACCGCACCCCCAGGGACCCCTTACCCCCTTTTCCTTCCACCAGTTTACCTGCATGCGTTTCAGCGGCCCGCTTGCAGCCAGCCTTTGTCTCCCCGGTTTTTGGGAAAAAGAAGAAACACTTTAACCCCCAAACCCTCCCCAAAACCAAAAGCCTTGGAAATTTTTTCGGCAATTTCCAGGGTTTTTTTCCTTTGGGAAAAGTTCCCTTTTCCCCTTTGGGGGACACAGTGGATTCCGCCCGTCCTGCATTGTTGCCCCCAAAAACCCAGAAAACCCAGCAGGGAATTTTTTTTTCAAAAAAAGCCCTCCCCGCCTAGCCAGCCCCTTTTCATCTAAAAACTCAAAGGGGTTTTCCCGCTTTTGTGTCCCACCAAAATATCTCAAAACCCCCGATACATGGACTAGTAACCGGCCCAAAGGGCTATTTTTCAGTTTTTACAAACTAAAGGGTGAGCAGGTGGATGTCTCTGGGGGTAACGGGGGGTCTCAGGCCGGCACGCTCTTTAAAACCCCGGGTGGTGCAGGGGTTTTTTCCCCCAATTTTTCCCCGGTTAAACATGCCCCAAAAAAACCAGGCGTGTTGAAATTTTAAACTTTTTTTTAGGGAAACCCTTTAACACACAGGTCGGATGTGGCGGGTCTTTGGGAAAAAGAGACCCCCGCCCCCCCCCCCCCCCCCCCCCCCCCGCCCCCCCGGGGTTGGGGGCAAGAAACCCTTTTGGGCCCGGCAAAGGGTTTTAAAGATAACGGCGAAATTGGGCTTTCCCTTTTTATCTGGTTTTGACTGGGCAAGCCCTTGCCTGGCCCATGCAAAGGGGGGAACCCCGTGTCCAAAATTTCTAAAAATGCTAGGTCCCGGACTGCCCGCTGAGGGGAAATCGAGGTCTTTGGGTACAAATTAAACCCTTCGCACCCCGATTTTTCCCCCCTTTGGCTGCGCTGCGCGCCACCTCGGGCTCCCCGCAACGGCTCATTGTTGAAGTTGGGGAACAAGCTGGAATTTTCCCCCCCCACATTTCTCCAGCGATTGTGGGGGGCCCCCCGCAAAGCCATTAACAGTTCGAAGTGACCATGGTGAAAAGCAGCGGTGCGGACCTCGGGGGGTTTTAGCCACCGAGAGTGGGGGCAGGTGGGAAAAAGGGTCCCGTACCCTCCCTTGGCCCGTTTTTGAAAAAAGCCCCCAAAATGGTCATGCAGGCAATTCCCTTTCAGCAGAGCATTTTTTGGTTTATCTTTGTTTGGAACCAAAACTTGGGAAAATTTGAAAAATAGGTCCTACAGGCGGAGGAAGGGGAAGGACAAGGGTGCGGGCACGGAACCCCTTTTCTCCCTCGAATTCAGAAAAGGGCCCGAAGTTTCACAACTTTTTTAGGTTTTCATTAGGGAGGGGTTTGGGGTCCAGGGGTAGTGCAAGGCAGCGCCCCAGCTTCAGGGTTTCTTTAAATTGGGGCAAGTCGGGGCTGTGTTTGGGGGCTGTGGGAAAAGGGAAACGGGGAGGAGGGGAGGTATTTCTGGACCCCCCACGTTACCGATATCCCCGCCCTTGGGGAAAAGGTTGGCCAGATTTGGGGACGGGGAGGAAGATAGTTTGTAGTGGCCCCCGACCCCAAAAGGGTTGGGAAAACAAGGCTCCCCTCTCTCACATGATTTCTTGGAATTTCATTTCCTCCAAAAAGATTCGCATTAAGGGCCCTCAAACCCGAAAAAACAGTTACTGGGTGGACCCCCCTTAATCCCGGGAAAAGCAAAGTATCACTTTCCCTTCCCCCCACCAAATAGAGAGTAAAAAGCAGGAATTTGGGAAAACCGGGATTTATCAACTGGGGGGCATGTGTTGGATCTGCTTTACGTTCTTAAAAAAAACAGGGGGAACAATGCAGCAAAGTGACAGCATTAAAAGTTTCCCAAACAGCGGCAGCAGAGGCATGTTGGGGGAAAGCCCAATTGGGGGGAATCCTTTGGGAATTTTATTTTTCCCCCCACCAACGCAGGGAAAGGAGGGGCACAACAACACAAAGAGGGCCGGGTTTTAAAATCTTTTTTGCAGACTATCTGCGTTAAAAGTTTTTGGATATTTTCCGGAACCCCCAAACGATTCTGGGTATTTTCCCAAAAAGGATGAATGGCTCGAGGGCCCCCTGGCCAAAGCCCTAGAGGTTTTGTCCCGCCCGGCAAAACTCATATTGGCAGACCTTCAACAGCTGGGGGAGTCCTTAAGGGGCCCAAAAGCAAACCCGGGTTTCCCAGATAATGTGGGGGGGGAAAGTTTGACTTTTTATCAAGATGAATCAGGATGGAAACCCCTGATGATGTTTTTGCCCCCAAATTTCCGAGGCAACGATTATTTTGGTTATTCAATTCCCCTTCAAACAGAAAATGGTCCCCTTGAAAAACATTTTTTTTAAATGATAAAATTTTTTACTTAATTTTATTCCAGGGTTTCCCCAAAAAAATCATTTTGCGGGGTTTTTGGGGAGGAAACTGTTTAAAAAAAAATGAAAAAAAAAATTTTCCATTTATCATTCAAAATTTTAATTTTTTTGCATGTCAAAGGTTTTTGGGGGATGGAAACTGTGAGATAAGGTATTATAAGGTCCCCTTTTTGGGGAAAAAAGAAAAGTGCTTTAAGGGTATTTCCCCACAATTTTTAACAGTGGTGAGAAGTAATTTTTTTTAAATTTTTTGGGTTTGCTGCTGTGAAAAGCAGTATACTACAGGTTCCCATTTTTAAAAAAGGGTTTTTTTTTTTAAAAAAGCCATTTGTTCTTCACAAATTTTCAAAAAGTGGGCAAAAAAGTCATGTTTTTAATTTTTTTTGGGGGGATGTTGCTGTGAAATACAGCTTACAAAAGGTTCCATTGTAAAAATGTTTGGGTTTTTAACGAAATTTGTTCTTTTTCCCAAATTTTCCAAAAAAAGGTCAAAGGTGATGTTTTGAAAAATTTTTGCGGATGGGCTGTCAAAAACAGGAATAAAGGTTTGGGCCCTGTTAATGGAACAATTGTAAAATGAAATTGTTTTTTTAAAAATCTTTTTCCTAGCTTGCAATCCCGTAGTAAACAAAACCCCTTTTTAAAACACATTAAAAAAAAAAAGAATCAAAGACATGGTGGGATTTCCTCCTATTTTTTAAAATGTGGGTTTTTTTGAATTAAAACTAAAAAAACCTGCATTTACAAAAAAAGTGGAAAACCCAAAAATTTTTTCCCGTTTTTTACAAGGGAGGTTTCAGGAAGGGTTGAAAGATGTAGGTTTTTCAGAGGACATGGTGTAAGGAGCACTTCGCCCCCAAAAAGAAAAGAGCAAATTTTCCCCCAAAAACCGGGGTTGGGGGGAAATAAAACGAGAAAAAAAAAAGCCCAAAAAAAACAGCACCCGGGTTTAAACAGGGGGCATCAACCCCCCAAATTTCCCAAAAACAGAGGGCAATTTCCCCCAACAGTTTGGGAAAAGAGAAAAAGAAAGCCAAGAAAAAGAGCACCCGGGGGAAAAAAAGGAGCATCAAACCCAAAATTTCCAAGTGAAGTCCAAATTTTCCCCCACTCATACGGAGTGGCAACATCTCGTAAGGCCCGAAATTTCTCAAAACGCCTACCCCCGGTTTTTGAATGTGTTTGAGGAAGGGGTGGAGGTTTCAGCTACACTTTCCGCTTTAAAACTCTGTTCAGCACGACTGTTTTTTTTTGCTGCTCATAAGGGCATTTTTTTCCGTGTTAATGGATGAGGGCGCCAGCCGGGGGTCTCACCCCACGCACTGTAACTCGGGCCCCGCAGTGAACCTGCGGTTAATAGATTTACGGGATGCCCCCCTTGCCTTTACCCCAACCCCCTGTAAATCCCGCCCCGCCAGGTGAACCTCGTTTATTTCCCCGTTTACAGCCCCAACCTTTCCTTTATCATAATTTTCCTGAATGCAAAGGGTTTTCAGGGGGAAAGGGGGCGTTGACCTATGGGGACATCTGTTTCATTTGCTTTTACATTCTAAATTTTTCCCCGGTTTAAACAAAGTAACCCGTAGAAAAAAAAGTAGCTCTAGCAGAAGCAAATAATTTGGGAAAACGAGTTGTTTTTTAATTTTAAATTTATTTTTATTAAGAAATGTTCTTTCTGTTGGGCCCCTAAGGCACCTGTGGGGTTTTTTAGTCATGTGCGGTCCGGCCCTGGAAAAGTCAAAATTGGGCCATTCCCAATAAAATGGTGGTTGAAAGACTTTTTTTTTTTTTTTCCGGAAATTTTTAATTGTGGGTTAACAATTTTTTAATGGTCATACTGTTTGGGCCCGGACAGGGGGAAAAGCAATGTCCCGTACTCCCCCTATTATGGCAAAAAAAGAAACCTCTTCCCTTTTACATCATTTGGGGAACTGGATCTGACCTAATTTTCCACATTTTAATAGCCGGGAAAGGAGTTTTATAAGCTCTATGAACAAAATAAGCTTTTGGGAAATATTTTTTTGCTTCACTTTAAAGAAACCAAACCCCCGTAAGGCTAAAAAAACATCCCCCTTGTTCTGTACTAATGGGGCTAAATGGTCTTCCAATTTTATTTAATCAGAAAGCTTTTTTGATTATAAATATATTGGGGCTCCCCGGGCCCCGTGACTAAATTCTTCGAAATTTAAACCCTTTTATTGGGCTTTGCTCCACAAACTAAATTTATTAGGGGAGCAGATTTAATGGATTGATCCACTAGTGAAGCTTGAGTCTAGACCCATGCTCAACATTTCGGAACCATCTAAAATTTGGGATAACAAGACAATACCAACTGCATTCCATCTCTATTAAAGTCAGTCAATTTGCAAATTTCTGGAAGCTTGCAATCTAACCATAAAAGGGGGTTATATTTTTGGGAAATGGGGTTTTACCCCAAAAGATCCTTGCCTTTATCCCACATCTTGTACCTTAGACTCAAAGTAGGAAGATCTGAAGAATTCAATTCCTCTGTCTCAGCATCTAGTTGGTCATTTTTGGTTTAATTTATTTTTTGCGCAGAGTGCTGTGGGGCCTGGCATTGTGTAGTGCCTTTACATGGCCGATAGTTTAACAGCAGGTTTGTTGGATTTCTGGTTATGTGGGTTTCATTCTACTGTGTACGCTTGATAACGCATTGGTGAGATTCCGGTCATTGTAAACGTGACGCTAAGTCTCGTGTCCATGGTGCCTTACATAATGTATTGGACCATGTGACTCTGCATTCTTCCTGTGGCAGGAACAATAATAATGTCTCATATTTAAGCCTCATTGATTGATGGTTTTTATTATTGCTTGTGTTTGTTGATGGTTGTACAGCATCATAGTTTTCACTTCTGGATATGTTGTCAGTGGTGCGAAGGCCACCATATTAATCTATATAACATTTAAATACTGTTCTTGCAGTCCGTGCGTCTGTTTGCCGCAGAGAGCTCAGTTGTACACATATTGTGTTATACATATTTGATAGTAAATTACGCCTGTTGTCAGTGGTGCGAAGGCCGCCATATTAATCCATATAACATTTAAATATTCTTATTGCAGTCCGTGCGTCTGTTTGGCGCAAATAGCTCAGTTGTATGCATATTGTGTCATGCATATTTGATAGTAAATTACACCTGTCGTCAATGATGCGAAGGCCCCCATAATAATCCTTATAACATTTAAATACTCTTATTGCAGTCCATGCGTCTGTTTGTCGCAAAGAGCTCAGTTGTACGCATATTGTGTTATACATATTTGATAGTAAATTACGCCTGTTTTCAGTGGTGCGAAGGCCGCCATATTAATACATATAACATTTAAATACTCTTATTGCAGTCCATGCGTCTGTTTGCCACAAAGAGCTCAGTTGTACGCATATTGTGTCATACATATTTGATAGTAAATTACGGCTGTAGTCAGTGGTGCGAATGTCGTCATATTAATCCATATAACATTTAAATACTCTTATTGCAGTCCGTGCTTCTGTTTGGCACAGAGAGTCAGTTTTTACGCATTTTTGTACTATACATATTTGATAGTAAATTACGCCTGTTGTCAGTGGTGTGAAGGCCCCCCTTATTTTAATCCATATAAAAATTTTAAAAACTTTATTGCAGTCCGTGCATCTGTTTGGCGCATAGAGCTCAGTTGTAACGCATATTGTGTTTTACATATTTGATAGTAAATTACGCCCGTTGTCAGTGGTGCGAAGGCCGCCATATTTAATCTATTTTTAACATTTAAATACTTTATAGCAGTCCGTGATCTGTTTGCCCCAAATAGCTCGTTGTACGATATTGTGTTGCACATATTTGATAGTTTAAAATTTCGCCCGTTGTCAGTTGTGCGAATGCCGCCATATTAATCCATTTAACATTTAAATACTCTTATTGCAGTCCGTGCATCTGTTTGGTGCATAGAGCTCAGTTGTACGCATAGTGTGTTATACATATTTGATAGTAAATTATGCCTGTAGTTAGTGGTGCGAATGCCGCCATATTTAATCCATATAACATTTAAAATACTTTATTGCAGTCCGTGCGTCTTTTTGGGGCAGAGAGCTCGGTTGTACGCATATGTACTATACATATTTGATAGTAAATTACGCCTGTTGTCAGTGGTGCGAAGGCCGCCATATTAATCCATATAACATTTAAATTTTGTTCTTGCAGTCCATGCATCTGTTTGGCGCAGAGAGCTCAGTTGTACGCATACTGCGTTATACATATTTGATAGTAAATTACGCCTGTTGTCAGTGGTGCGAAGGCCGCCATATTAATCCATATTAATTTAAATACTCTTCCTGCAGTCTGTGCGTCTGTTTGGCGCTGAGAGCTCAGTTGTACGCATACTGCGTTATACATATTTGATAGCAAATTACGCCTGGTGGCAGTGGTGCAAAGGCCGCCATATTAATCAATATAACATTTAAATACTGTTCTTGCAGTCCGTGCGTCTGTTTGTCGCAAAGAGCTCAGTTGTACGCATTTTGTGTTATACATATTGGATAGTAAGTTACGCCTGTTGTCAGTGGTGCAAAGGCCGCCATATTAATCCAAATAACATTTAAATACTCTTATTGCAGTCCATGCATCTGTTTAGCGCATAGAGCTCAGTTGTACACATACTGTTTTATACATATTTTACAGTAAATTACGCCTGTTGTCAGTGGTGCGAAGGCCCCCATAATAATCCTTATAACATTTAAATACTCTTCTTGCAGTCCCTGCGTCTGTTTGCCGCAAAGAGCTCAGTTGTACGCATATTGTGTTATATATATTTGATAGTAAATTAAGCTGTAGCAGTGGTGCGAAGGCCGCCATATTAATCCAATTTTACATTTAAAATACTCATATTGAGTCGTGCGTCTGTTTGGCGCAGAGAGCCGGTCGTCGCATATTGTACTATATATATTTGATAGTAAATTACACCTGTTTTCAGTGGTTTCGAAGGCCGCCATTTTTAAACCATATAAAATTTAAATACTTCTTCCTGCATTCCGTCGTCTGTTTGGCGCAGAGAGCTCAGTTGTACGCATATTGTGTTATTTCAATTTTTGGGTAGTAAGTTACGCCTGTTGTCAGTGGTGCGAAGGCCGTCATATTAATCCATATAACATATAAATACTCTTATTGCAGTCCATGCGTCTGTTTAGCGCATAGAGCTCAGTTGTACACATACTGTTTTATACATATTTTACAGTAAATTACGCCTTTTGTCAGTGGTGCGAAGGCCCCCATAATAATCCTTTATAACATTTAAATACTCTTATTGCTGTCCGCGTCTGTTTGCGCAAAGAGCTCAGTTGTACGCATATTGTGTTATATATATTTGATAGTAAATTACAGCTGTAGTCAGTGGTGCGAAGGCCGCCATATTAATCCATATAACATTTAAATACTCATATTGCAGTCCGTGCGTCTGTTTGGCGCAGAGAGCTCGGTCGTACGCATATTGTACTATATATATTTGATAGTAAATTACACCTGTTTTCAGTGGTGCGAAGGCCGCCATATTCATCCATTTTAACATTTAAATTACTGTTTTGCAGTCCGTTTCGTTTGTTTGGAGCAGAGAGTTTAGTTGTACGCATATTGTGTTTTTACATTTTGATAGTAAATTTGCTGTTAATCAGTGGTGCGAAGGCCGCCATATTAATCCATAATACCATCTAAAATACCTTATTTGCAGTCCGTGCATCTGTTTGCCGCAAGAGCTTTGGGTTTACGCATATTGTTTATACATATTTGATAGTAAATTTACGCCAGTTGTCAGTGGTGCGAAGGCCGCCATATTTTAATCCATATAAAATATAAATTTCTCTTATTGCAGTCCTGCGTTGTTTGCCGCAAAGAGCTCAGTTGTAAAGAATATTGTGTTATACATATTCGATAGTAAATTACAGCCTGTTGTCAGTGGTGCGAAGGCTGCCATATTAATCCATATAACATTTAATTTCTCTTCCTGCATTTCCGTGCGTCTGTTTGGCGCAAGAGCTCAGTGTACGCATATTGTGTTATACATATTGATAGTAAAATTACCTTTGTCAGTGGTGCGAAGGCCCCTTATTAAAACCATATAACATTTAAATACTCTTATTGCAGTCCGTGCGTCTGTTTGCCGCCCAAAAAGCTCAGTTTGTACGAATATTTGTGTTATATATATTTTGATAGTAAATTACAGCTGTTGTCAGTGTGCGAAGGCTGCCATATTAATCCATATAACAGTTAAATACTCTTATTGCAGTCCGTGCGTCTGTTTGGCACAGAGAGCTCGGTTGTACGCATATTGTACTATATATATTTGATAGTAAATTACGCCTGTTGTCAGTGGTGCGAAGGCCGCCATATTCATCCATATAACATTTAAATACTGTTCTTGCAGTCCGTGCGTCTGTTTGGCGCAGAGAGTTCAGTTGTACGCATATTGTGTTATACATATTTGATAGTAAATTACGCCTGTTGTCAGTGGTGCGAAGGCCGCCATATTAATCCATATAACATATAAATACTCTTATTGCAGTCCGTGCGTCTGTTTGCCGCAAGGAGCTCAGTTGTACGAATATTGTGTTATATATATTCGATAGTAAATTACCTGTTGTCAGTTGGTGCGACGGGGTGCCATATTAATCCCTATAACATTTAAATACTCTTTCTGCAGTCCGTGTGGTCTGTTTTTTCGCAAAGAGCTCAGTTGTACGCTATTGTGTATATAATATTGGATAGTAAGTTACGCCTGTTGTCAGTGGTGCGAAGGCTGCCTATTAATCCAAAATAACATTTAATACTCTTATTGCAGTCCATGGTTGTTTTTGGGATAGAGCTCAGTTGTACACATACTGTTTTATACAAATTTACATAAATTAGCCTTTTGTCAGTGGTGCGAAGGCCGCCATAATTAACCATTACATTTAAATATTCTTATTGCGTCCGTGCTTGTTTGGCGCAAAAAGCTCAGTGATGCAATTTGTGTCATGCATATTTGATAGTAAATTACACCTGTCGTCAAAAGATGCGAGGCCCCCATAATAATCCTTATAACATTTAAATTCTTATTTTCAGTCCCTGGTCTGTTTGCCACAAAGAGTTCAGTTGTACGCATATTGTGTTATAAAATATTTGATAGTAAATTACGCCTGTTGTCAGTGGTGCGAAAGGGTGCCATATTAATTTCCATATAACATTTAAAAACTCTTATTGCAGTCCGGCGTTGTTGTTTGGCGATAAGCTCAGTTGTACGCATATTGTTTTATACATATTTTCTAGTAAATTACGCCTGTTGTCAGTGGTGCGAAGGCCGCCATATTAATCAGAAGGCATTTTAAAAGATCAAGAGGCCAAAGAGGATGATTTTGCCTGCTCTGACGCCCAATCGCTGATGCCATCAGAGGAGGAGAATGAAGCCGGTCAATCGGCAAAAATCCTCGGAGGTCGGCAACGCCTTGCAGTGCCTGTTGCTTGTAGCCCGCAGCTCCAGGATGCAGAATCTGGACGAGGAAGTCACCTGTGTTGATGATGATGATGATGACGACGACATTGCGGATCCAACGTGGTCTTTTCAGCAGAATTTGCTTGCGAGTGTCAGTACGGATTCCGCCTCAAAAAGGGAGAGGGCGGTACGCAAAAAGTCACTGAGATTATTCCCCAGCTATGATCAGCGGAAACACCCCTCTCGCTTATCGCCATCGAAAAGGTCCGGACCTCTCAAGCTGGGCCTTTTTCGATAGGCCTCTGATTCACCCAACGATGTCATTTGGGGCCCTTTTTGTAAATGCATCCAGTAGGGGAAGAATTTAGTTGTTGAAATGGAGGGAACATTGGCGAAAAAAGGCCCCACGATCCCCGGGGTTCCAACCACTGTCACACCCTCTGTCTCTGCCTCCCCCTCTGTCACTTTTCCCAAGACCAAAGGGTTTCTCAGCTGCCCATGTCTCAGAGTCAAGATCAAGATCAGCCTCCGCTTTCAGCCTCCACCGTTGACCGAGGGACCACCGCACCACCAGAGACACAGCCTACCCCTTTCCTTCCACCAGTTTGACTGCACACCGTACAGCAGCCAGTTCTAGCAGCCAGCCCTTTTGTTACCCGGTTTGGGGGGCAGAAGAAAAACCTTTAACTCAAACCATCCCAAAGCCAAAAGCCTGAATGTCGGCATTGCCAGGATTTTGGCCTTGGAAATGTTGTCTTTCCGTCTGGTGGACACAGATGGGTTCCGCAACATCATGGCCCTTGCCTGCCCCCAATACCAGATGCTGAGCAGGCATTTCTTTTCCAGAAAAGCCGTCCCTGCCCTGGCCAGCCACGTGTCATCTAAAATCTCAAGCGCGTTGTCTGCATCTGTGTCTGGCAAAGTCCATCTCACCACCAATACATGGACTAGTAAGCACGGCCAAGGCCGCTATACCTCTGCGACAGCTCACTGGGTGAGCTGGGTGGATGTCTCTGGTGGTGATGGTGGCTCTCAGGGTCGGTGCACGCTCTTCAAAACAGCAGGGATGGTGCAGGGTTCTTCCCCCCAAGGTCCACTGTCAGCATCACGTGCGCAGAGAAACCAGGCCGTTGTGAAGTTAATCTGTTTTGGAGACCGTCAATACACAGGTCAGGAGCTGTGGACGGCTCTTCGCAACGAGATTGAGCGCTGGCTGGGTGACAAGAACTTTGTGCCAGGCAATGTGGTGTGCGATAATGGTCGAAATCTCCTGGCCGCCCTTAAGATCAGTAGACTGGAGCACATCCCTTACCTGGCACATGTCACGAACCTTGTCGTCCAGAAATTTCTAAAGTGCTACCTAGGTCTGGACTGCCTGCTGAGGAAGGCTCGAGGTCTGAGCTCACACTTCCGCCATTCGCACCCTGCTTCGTCCCGGCTGGCTGCGTTACAGCGTCAGCTCGGCCTCCCCGTCACCGTCTCATTGTTGACGTGGCAACACACTGGAATTCCACTCTCCACGTGCTCCAGCAATTGTGGCAGCAGCGCAATGACATTACGCAGTACGAAGTGACAAATGGCCTGACAAGCTGTGGTGCGGACCTCGGGGTGTTGAGCCACCGAGAGTGTAGGCAGGTGAACCACACATCCAAACCCTCACCTCTGCCTGCCACCTCCACCTGAAAAACATCTCTCACATCCGCTCATTCCTCGGCTATGACACTACAAAAAATGCTGTCCATGCCCTTGTCATCTCCGCCTAGATACTGCAACATCCTTCTCAGTGGCCTCCCAGCTAGCACCCTCGCTCCCCTCCAATCCATCCTTAATTCTGCTGCCCGTCTTATCCACCTCTCTCCTCGCTACTCCTCTGCCTCTCCCCTCTGCCAGTCCCTTCACTGGCTTCCCACTGCCCAGCGAATTCATTTCAAGCTACTAACCATGACCTACAAGGCTCTCCAAGACCTCTCCCCTCCATACATCTCTTCCCTAATTTCCAAATATCTCCCCCCACGCACTCTCCGCTCCTCACAGGACCTTTCCTCTGCGTCTCCCCCTTATCAGCTCCTCACACAACCGTCTCCAAGACTTCTCCCGTGCTCTACCCACACTCTGGAACTCACTGCCCCAACACATCAGACTCTCCTCCATTTCCACCAGCTTCAAAAGGCAACCTGAAAACCATTTCTCAGGCTTGCCTATAACCTTCACTAAACTTGTCAACTACTTCTCCCACAGACTTGTCTGCCCCTCACCTCCTGTCTCTTTCCCCCTCCTTGTAGATTGTAAGCCCTCGTGGGTAGGGTCCTCTCTCCCTCTGTCATGCCAATTGTCATTATGCCTTATCATTGTACTCGTTTGACTTATGTAATGTATGTACCCCCTCGAATGTACAGCAGCCTGGAATCATATGGCGCTTTAAAATAAAATTAAATAATGTATAGTTAATAACAATATAATAAAAGAGCTCTGCACCATCCTTGCGAGTTTTGAAGAAGCCACCAAAATGGTCAGTGCAGACAATGCCCTTGTCAGCATAAGCATTGTGGTGATCTTAGTTCTGGAACAATCGTTGGACACTCTGAAACATCAGGTCCTACCAGCGACGGAGGAGGAGACGGACACAGATGCAGACACAGAGCCTTTCTCTCCGTCGAATCCAGAAAGCCCGACAGTTTCACAAATTTATCGGTCTTCATTAGGCGGTGGTTCGGGGTCCAGGGCTGGTGCAAGGCGGCACCTCAGTTCTCAGGGTACAGCATCTGAGGCAAGTCAAGGCTGTGTTGAAGCTGAGGCAGAGGAAGAGGAGAAGGAGGATGAGGTATTCCTGGACCCCAACATTACCGATGTCCCTGCCTTGGAAAGAGGTTGGCATGGATTTGAGGCGGAGGAGGAAGATGAGGAAGATCAGTTTGTTAGTGCCCCTCAACCCAGAGGCTTTGGAAATCAAGGCTCCATCTCTCACATGAGTGATTGGATGCTCCATTTCCTCCAACATGATCCCCGCATTAAGGCCATCAAAATGAACAACAGTTACTGGGTGACCACCCTCATTGATCCCCGGTACAAAGCGAACCTCAGCACTATCCTTCCACCCACCCAAGTAGAGAGTAAAATGCAGGAATTGGAGACCGTGCTGATTGAACAACTGGAGACATCTATTGCATCTGCTTCATGTTCTTCAAATGTCACGGTGGAACAACGTCAGCAACGTGACAGCAGTAGCCTGCCAAGTGGCCGCAGCAGCAAGCATTGTTGCAGAAGCCTAAAGGGAGACCTCTGGCAATCCCTATTTACCACCTCACTAACAAATCTAATGCAGGGCACACATACAACACACAGAGACCGGCTTAAGATCATGGTGCACGACTATCTGCGTCTCAACAAAGATGTTTTTGGATATGTTCCGGACCCAATCGACTTCTGGGTATCCAGAATGGATGAATGGCCCGAGCTCGCTCACCACGCCATAGAGGTGTTGTCCTGCCCAGCAGCCAGTGTCATATCTGAGCAGACCTTCAGCAGAGCTGGAGGAGTCATTAAAGACAAACGCATCCGGCTTTCCACTGATAATGTGGATCGTTTGACTTTCATCAAGATGAATCAGGCTTGGATCTCTGATAATGTTTTGGCCCCAATTGCTGAGATCACCGATTAGTTGCCGGTCTGCTTCACATTCCTCTTCAAACAGAAATGGTCTTCTTGAAAAAAAATGTTTTCAATGGTCATTTCTTATTGTAATTTTTATTCTCAGTTCTCAAAAGGTCATTTTGCTGGTTTTGTGGAGACTGTAAAAGACACTGTCAGGATACATTCGTCTGGGCAGTCTCCCACCTGTTTAGCACAATGACCTGCGAGGGTTAATAAGTCTAGCCTGGGACCACACCCTGGGAGAGTTTCTGCTCCTGAGCCAGGAGTGACAGTTCTCAGGACCAATTGGAGGGCCCGGATTCCGCACCAATCAGCTGCGGGGGCGGTGTCCAGGCAGACCTCTTAAACCTTCTCATTTCCTCCAGGCTTTGCCTGACAAAGTTGTTCCCTTGCTGTTTCCTGTCGTTCCCATTTGTTGTTGTTCTCCTGGATTTCTGACCCCGGCTTGTTTCTTGACCTCGCTTGTTACCTGTGATTTTGTACTGCGCTCCTGACCGTGTTTGGACCCCAGCTTGTTTCTCACTATTCTTCTGGCTTATGTTTTTGGCATATACGGTCCCATACATTTAACGACCCGGACTGTTTGACCTTGTGTTTTCCCTGATGGCCCTGCACTTAGCAGCATAGGGGATGTCGTCCAGTTTGGGTCTGCCGCCTAGGGCAGCACGCCAAGTAGGTAGGGACAGTGGGCTGGGTGGCAGTCAGGACCCACTGCACCTCCCTTGACGTGACAGACACGAA
Source organism: Phyllomedusa bahiana (assembly GCA_025379985.1). NCBI lineage: Eukaryota > Metazoa > Chordata > Amphibia > Anura > Hylidae > Phyllomedusa > Phyllomedusa bahiana. The sequence continues at coordinate 23,308 of JAODAL010026235.1, forward strand.
ATGTACACGGTTTCATGAAAAAAACATATTCCATTTACTCACTTCTTCATTAACATTTTTCGCACTGTCAATGTTTTTTGGGGTCATGGTGCTGTGAGATACAGCTATAATCAAGGTCCTTTGGAACAGAAATGTGGTTTCTAAGTGGCATTTCTCCCTCACAATTTTTAACAGTGGTTGAGAAGTCATTTCTATAATTTTTTGGGTCATGCTGCTGTGAAATACAGCTATACTGCAGGTCCTATTTTTAAAAAAATGTGGTTTCTAACAGACATTTGTTCTTCAAAATTGTCAAAAGTGGCCAAAGGGTCATGCTTTGAATTTTTGGGGGCATGTTGCTGTGAAATACAGCTATACTACAGGTCCTATTTTGAAAAATGTGGTTTCTAACAGACATTTGTTCTTCACAATTGTCAAGAGTGGCTAAATGGTCATGTTTTGGATTTTTGGGGGCATGTTGCTATGAAATAAAGCTATACTACAGGTCCTATTATAAAAAATGTGGTTTCTAACAGATATTTGTTCTTCACAATTGTCAACAGTGGCCAAAGATCATGTTTTGAATTTTTGGGGGCATGGTGCTGTGAAATACAGCTATACTACAGGTCCTATTGTAAATGTGGTTTTTAACAGACATTTGTTTTTCACAATTGTCAACAGTGGCTGAAGGGTCTTGCTTTGAATTTTATGGGGCATGGTGCTGTCAAAAACAGGAATAGGTAGGACACTGTTAATGGACGCATATTGCAAAATGACTTATTTTTGCAAGATCTTTAACATAGCTAGCAATCCCTGTAATGAGACAACCCATTTAATACCCATTTGATCCACACTCATACGGAGGGGCAAGCGCTCTCGTAGAGGCAGAAATTTCTCAAGCGCTACCCAGGTCTTGACTGTGTTCTGAGGAAGGATGGAGGTCTTAGCTCACACTTCCAATTCCAAACTCTGCTTCAGTTCGACTGTTTTCGTTGCTGCGTCATAAGGGCATTTTTGCCATGTTAATAGATGACGGACGCCAGCCCTGGCTCTCACCGCACCCACTGTAACTCCGGCCCTGCTAGCTGAACCTGCGTGTTAATAGATGACGAACACCAGCCCTGGCTCTCACCGCACCCACTGTAACTCCAGCCCTGCTAGCTGAACCTGCGTGTTAATAGATGACGAACACCAGCCCTGGCTCTCACCGCACCCACTGTAACTCCAGCCCTGCTAGCTGAACCTGCGTGTTATTAGATGATGAACACCAGCCCTGGCTCTCACCGCACCCACTGTAACTCCAGCCGTCCCAGCTGAACCTGCGTGTTAATAGATGACGAACGCCAGCCCTGGCTCTCACCGCACCCACTGTAACTCCGGCCCTGCTAGCTGAACCTGTGTGATCCACATTTACAGCCTCACCTGCCTTGATCAGTAATTTCCTTCAACCCACTTGACAGTAGAATGCAGGATTTTCAGACAGGCCTCGTTGACCTACTGGGGACATCTGTTTTGTTTGCTTCACATTCTAATGTCACGGTGGAACAATGTCACCAGTAGAATGGCAAGTACCTCTAGCCGCAGCAGTATTGGAAAACTAGTTGTTTTTAATATAGTTTATTTCTTATTGCGAAATTTTCTGCTGATGGTCCATAAGGGCACCTGTGCGGGTTTTTGGGTCATGCTGCGTTACAGGATATGGATAGTCAATGTCCATTTCACTAAAATACTGCTTCAAAGACTACTTTCTTCTGGCACTTTTTAATCTGTGGGTCATGCAGGTTTGAGGGTCATGCTATGGTGTAGGACAGGGATAGTCAATGTCCAGTTCAGCTAAAATGGTGGTTCAAATAATACTGCCTTCTGGCACTTTTTAATTTGTGGGTCATGCAGGTTTAAGGGTCATGTTGTGGTACAGGACAGGGATAGTGAATAGTCGGTGACTTTTTTTCTGTGACTCTTGTTGCCTAATTGTCTTGCCTAAGATGTAGCACGTATCCAGTTTGCTGTTGTGGATGTTAATTCCAGCTTCTCCACCCCTGTTTGGGTGTAAGAATGAAGCTGTTGTTCCTCTCCTTTAGTCTTGAATTGTCATCAGCGATATTCTGTTATCAACTATCAGCATGATAATTGCCGATATCTATTATCGACTCGATAACGATAGTTGACACCATCGCTCATCACTAATCTAAACTTAATTGTTTGATTAACTATTTATTTTACAAGTTTTCATGTCTTTTGGGATATTTCTTCTTGTGCACTATTATGTTTGTTGACGTATTTGATTTCTATTGGTCCTTGATTTAACTAATGGGAGAAGGAGGTGAGGTTTCTAAACATCAAATAAGATATCGTTCTATACCCAGGATGAAGCCGTTGGCAAAATGTACGTTGGGTCCTCTGTTGAAGGCTGTACGCATTATGCTATATTATATATTATTGTAGTTGTCACGATTGCACTCACATTTATGTTTATCTTTCAGTTTTTGGTCATTTTGTTCTGCTATCTAGGCAGTTGTTTTATATGTAATTATTTTGTATTAGTCTTTAGTGGCCACACTAATGCAATCTAGTTTACTGGAATAGCTGACATTATTTATGTGGACAGTACACCCAAATTAGTTTTTTTTGTCCTTGTTGTTATTGTGTCATTTATGTTTTTAATTGGTCTCCCGTCTTGTGTAATTATGTGTTTTATCCTTTATTGTCTTGTCACTATCTGTCTGTATTACTAACTATATGTGATTACTAGTAAAACTATAAAAAATAACTTTCTTATTTTTCACATTTATTTTATTTATTTTTCTCTTCATTACTTTTTCCCTCTAGCACCTAGTTCTCTGTTGATTGGTTTTATACATTTTCTCTGCAACACCTGCTGCAGGGGAAATGTTGATTTACATGCCAGTCATCCAAATAAATAAAACACAAAAAGGAAAAAGAAGTAGATCCTGCAGGAGTTGTCAGTCATCACTCCACTAAGTGCTTCAGTAATAAACCTCCATTAATGAACATGCTACAATTTAGTGGGTTAAACTAACCACTTTATCTAAGTGAATGAGTTAGTTGGTTCAACAGCCATAATGGATTATGTTTGCCTCCTTAGGTTATGTTATTGATTAAAATTGCTTTCCTTTCTGACTCACAGATCCCCCTAAGATGTCAATATATTCTAATAGAGAATATAGAAAAAGGTTATCCTCATTAAACAATCACATTATTGATTGTGGACTTGAGCTGACATGGTTTCCATCAGTGTGTGTAGATAAAAATAAAATAATAAGTTTTCTTTAGGTACACTTAAACCATTTTTACTGTGTGCCATTTACAACCACCTTTTGTCTCCTGTTTTAACCCTTTTTTGTTATTTGTGGTCATAAAATATACAACACATCAAAAACCTCTGGAATAGTATTCTTTAAATTTACCCTATCCCGCTACAACAATTTTTGTTTAGATTGCGTTTGATTTTTCATTCTAGCATACTATGACTTTTTTATATTTCTATCTACATACACACATGGAAGGGGGCTTTTTTTGTGGGACAAGATGTACTTTTAATGATAACATTGATTATATCACGTAGTGTACTGGGAAGCCTCCAAAAATTATTTGTGGGATGGAACAAAAACACTGTCTATAATAGACATGTTAATAATAATAATAATATAATAATCTTTATTTATATAGCGCCAACATATTCCGCAGCACTTTACAATATAGAGGGAATAAGCACAGACAAACCAGACATTACATTATAAAAAGCTACTGACAAATGAGACACAAGACACAAGGTGTATTTTAAAAGTCACTCTGACTCAGGCGATACCAAATTTGTAAAGTTTCAGTCATGTTTTACTGCTTTAAAAAAAATTAAAGTTTTCTACTTTGTGCTGTAACACTATTTTCTTCAACCAATATGTCTTCTGTTTTTCAATCAAAGTGAGGGCTTGTTTTTTGCTGTCTGAAGTACAGTTTAATTGGTATCATTTTGGGATACATGCAACTTTTTGATCACCTTTTAATCCAATTTATGTCCAAAAAAACACAACGTTGACCGTTTTTTTTCATATGGTGTTCACTGTACAGGATAAATTATGCAATATGTTGTTATATCATACTTTTATGGACATGTAAATACCAATGTTTAACTTTTTTATTTGTGAAATGTGAAAAGGGAGGGGGGTATTTTGGTCTTTTAAAACATATTCTTTTATTTATACTTTTTGTGACTCAGGGTTCTTGACCACAAAGGAGCATGACACACTTGTACCAGGTTCTGCAGTAATAATATTTTACAGAACAGTATACAAATATGGCTGTTCTATTATATATTGCCTATGTCCATGTACTGTAGTAGGAGAACTAATATAGCAGCCATGGAGGCCATCCCTGGCTGTCATGCCTTGAACACATTTGATGTGACTTCTAAGGAGTTAAAATCCTGAGATTGGGACTCTCTCATATCTCAGCTGCTAATGGGAGGTAATTAACAGCTGTTATTTGCTGCATCGGTGAGTGAGCCCACTTCATACACCCTTACCAGCATTATGTGTAACTGCCATAATACATTCATGGGCAGAAGCTTTTATCTAAACCTAATGATATTTTACATTAGATAAAATACTAGGCTGAAAAAATTGTCATATCTGCTATATCTATGCACCAAAGTATTTTTTTTCTCAATTTTTCTTCAAAGTAGCTATAATTGTCACCAAAGATTGTTTTTAAGGGAACAAGATATTCCAGGAAATCAGAAGAAGCTTAAAAAGTTATTTGGCTGATATGATAATGTTAGAAAATAAATTGTAGGGGTTGTTTGAGGAACAGGCGGATTTGCTATGAGCCACAAACTCTATAGCAGATATTCCTAATTGGTTCTGGGATGACTATTGTAAGTCGGAACCATGATCCTATGAAAAAAACTGATTATTGGTTCCAAAGCCCTAAAATGTCACCTATATAATGCAACAAGAAGATTAAAGAAAATAAAGCACGTAATTACTACAGATAAAGCAAGTCCTTCCTTGTAACAGTCTGAAAGAACTTCTTGAGTTCACTTTCTATTAGAGGTTAAGAGATACTTTGGGTCATGTTATTTGCAGAAAATGTACCAGAAAAACAGAAAATGGGGCTGCCCTCACCTGATGCCTCTTGTAAAGAGCAGTACAGGACATGTAGTACCACACTGTACTGTGAGAGGCGCTACTAGACCCCCAATTAGTGCATGCACTTTATTGATAGAGATGTTGTACAAGTAAAATGTTCCTTATAATTGACTGAAACTTCCGGTCAATCATATGAAAATACAGTACATTATTACAAACAGTATAGGAGAACAGGATTGAAAGCACTGAAACACCATGACTATGGCATGAGCATAGTCAGATTATACGTAAGTCAAAACTGCAACAGCCAGATTTTCTTTAGCAGTCTATAGTAAAATACTACAAAGACTACATATGGTTGAAAACATGCTGTTTCATTTCATGCTGATTCATTTCCATGGACTTCTTTACAGGAATAAAAAAGGCCTAAAGAAACACTGGGAAAAAATACCACACAAAAATGCTACTAAATGAAAGATAAAATTCACGCCATATTTTAAAACACGAACAAATGTCACATAGAAATTTAAAGGACATTTATTACTTGATTTCTGACATAGAAGTTGCAAATTTGTTCAGAAACCTTAAAATTTACTTTCTGGGGATTTTACACTATTATTTGAACCTGTTCGGTTTCACATTGGTTCGACCAAACCTGTGAAAAAAATCAGGAACACCAATTATTTTTCTTCTAGACCTATTTCTAACTATACCTGTAACCCTATCCTAAAGCTATGGTTAGGGTTAGGCCTTTTTACAGGTTTCTAAGGATAAACTTACCCCTCTATGGGCTACTGGTCCAGTTTTGCTTTCTGTCCTACATCATTTCCAATTGAACATCAGTGGCAAGCTAACCCTTAGAAACCAGTTAAAGGGAACCTGTCCAATAGCTTATGTTACCCTTGCTGAGGACAGCACGAACTAGTAACAGACATGCTGTTTCCAGCCCCGTGTCCCTTATTCTGTAAGATGCAGCAGTTTCACAGTAATTAACCCCTTAATGACACTGGACGTAAACTTAAGAGGCTTTGTAGCGGGTTCACTATACAATGTAATAGGCTGTATAAATGATTGTACTCCCTAGTGATCAAGCACCCCCTTTTGCCATTTTACATATAAAAATAAATAATAAAAAAGTTAAACATAATTGGATCAGTGCATCTGAAAAAGTCTAATCTATTAAAATATAACATCATTTATCCCGTACGCTGAACACTGTAGAAGAAAAAAAATTCCAAACGCTAAAATTGTGTTTTTTTTAGTCATTTCAGGTCCCCTAAAAATTGGAATAAAAGTAATCACAAAAGGTGCATCTATCCCAAAATGGTAAAAATAAAAAGTACACTGTAGAACACAAAAAAATGCCTCATCGCTCAGGTGTATAGGTGGAAGTGCAAAAAAGTTACTGGTCACAGAAAAAGTTTGTATTTTTTTTTACGGTACCAAAACGTAATGCAAATCTTACATATTTGGTATTTCCAGAATCATATCAACCTGCAGAATACAGGAAAACACATCTTTTTATTCAGAGGGGGAAAACGCCAAAAAGAAAAAAAAAACCCGCAAGCTGGCCAATTACAGAATTTTTTTTGTTTTTTAAATGGTATTTTCTTGTTAGGGGGGAATAACACCTTTTTAGAAATAAATTCCTGCCCGCAAAAAAAAAAGGGCCCCCCATATTTGTATTTAGTTGGAAAAAAAAAAAAGTTATGGCTTTTGGGAAGGCAGGGGAGAAAAAAACAAACGTTTAAAACCAAAAAAAAAAAAAACACCTTAAGGGGTTTAATGCTCAAATTTTGGCAGGTTGCAGCCTGTTGTGCCAGAGAGGAGTCCAGTCTGTTCATGAGCATGTTTTAAGCCTCCCCAACCCCAGGGCCCTGATTCAATTATTTTTTAAAATAGGTAAAAAACCCATCGACAAATGGCAGGTGAGCATGGGCTGCAAACGGTTGGATTTGAGTGTTAAATGCTCTAAAACTGAAAAGCATTCCAGAAAAAGGGGAAAACAGCGTTTGGGAAAACAGCTTATCTGTCAAAGCTTGTGCTTTCCCCACAAGGGGGGAAATAATTTTTTGGGGGCAATTCTTTTTTTAAAAAAAAAAAAACCAAAATCACAATTTTTATTTTATGGTTTATGGTCGTACTGTATACCTTAACTATTTATGCCAAAAATTGATTTGGGCTGACTCAAATAGAATTACTTGGATTTGCATCTAATTTGACTTTGACCCAAATCTGAAATGAAATACTAGTTCTCGCCACTGTTAAAATAAGGGGTACATGTATGAAAACTGTCTAGGTCTAAGACTTTCTATGTTGCCCACTGCAACCAATCAGGGATCCCCTTTCATTCCATAAAATGCTATGCAAAAATGAAAGGGGCTCTCGGGAGGGTTTGCTATGGATAAAAAAAGAAATTTTAAAGAGCAAGAAAGTCTTCATACATGTCCACCAAAATGTTTGCGGGGCTTATTTGAATGGATAAGATCTCCTATGGTTTATGGTTTTCTAAAATTTTTCCCCAGAAAGTGACCTATATTTTAAACCTGAAATCTCGTAAATTTTAAATTGCTTTTGATTTTCAGTTTCAGATTTTTTGGGACTCCCAAAAAAAAATTTTTGAATGTTTTAAAGAAGTTTTAAAACCGTTTCAACTTGATAAGATTACTCCGAGAAGGTGGTCTTTGTAAATCCTCCCCTTGTGTGTGAAGGAAGCCTAGTACAAACCTGCGTAAAATACGATTTGTTCTAGGTCATTTAAAAAGCTGTTAATTATCCTAAAATGAGCAGCTTTGAAAATAATTACAATTTGACCAGTTTTTTGTTAAGAATTAGGGTTGGATTAGACACACATAGTGATTTCAGTATGGCATCAAAGGGTTTCAGTACAGCAATTACACCCAAGAATTTAGCGTTGCAGTATTTCTCTCTTTTGACCCCAATATGTTCAGAGAAAATAGTTTTGGTTTATCATTCGTGAACATAGAAGCAAGTAAATGTAAGGTGGGGGGTCTAACAAAGCACAATTATATAATGATGTCACAGCCTTTAAACCACGTTTCAGAAATCTGATAGAATATACATTTCATTGCAGCGGGAAAAAGATGGGAAAGCTGTTCGTAAAGAAAAACCCTCACATAAACAAAAAAAGATAAATTAAAAATGGAAGGCAGGGCAAATAAACAAAGCAATGGCTCAACCCTTTCCAAGTTCAGTGCCCCAGAACAGAACCCAACTTTCCCTTGTGATGCAAATTCAAATTTAGCAAAAAAAAATTTTTCTAATAATTTTAAAACCACATAAAAGCAGAGGTTTTCTCTTTGCAGAGTAATTTTAATGGCAGTACTGCAGCAAATCTCTAGAGATAGAAATCACCATGGGGGGGGGTAAAAAAACAAAATTTTTCCCTTTCAAAGCCCTTTTTTTTAGAGTTTCCGAATTTAAAAAAAAATATTGTTGGCTGCGGCAAAAAACAATTTCTTTCAGCTGCCTCCAACCCTTCAAATTAAGACATGTGTTAGGAATCCATATCACTTCGGTAAGAAAAAAACTTTGGGTTTAAATGCATTTCATTGCCAATTAGATAAATCAGGGTGGGGAGGCAAAAGTTTTGAAAAATTTTTTTCTAAAAAAATTTTTTAAAAAAGATTTTCCCCTTTAAAGTTTTAAGGTTCCAATAGAATTTTTATGCAAATGTCACTGCTGTTTTAAAAATGAAAATTTTTTTTTCATCCCATGGTGTTTGGTGATCCTGTACAATATAATATAAAAACACAATCTAGGGTTTTAAATTTTTTCCATTCCAAAAGCCCCTTTTTTTTCCCCTTATTGGTTTTTTTTAGTTTTCTGCATGTTTGAGGGCCACATACGCTTAGAATGCAGTTTTTTTATTATTTTCATTTTTGATTTGACAGTGGTAAATGAATAAATAATATTGTACGCAGGAAAAGAATCAGTTTCATTGGACTATAATTTATTTTTTGATTCCTGTTTCTTAAATAATATATCAAAACACAAAACAAAAGTTTAGTAAATTTGCCTTAACCCTCGCTTAAATACTTATCAACGAAAGTAAGGTACCCTTGATATTAAAAAATAACCTTAAATTTTATTTTTTTTTAAAAAACCTTCCCGTCAATAGCTAACAGCCAACATAGAGAGGCAAACAGAAAATTTTTTCGAGTCAAAACTTGAACCCCTTTAAAAAGTCAATGGTAATGATTTTCAGGTTATTTTTCCCCTATACAGGTGGGGGAAAGAACTGAAATTTACCAACCAAAACAAAAAAATAATGTAAAACAATTAGTAAGAAATTTGGCTTAAGAGTGACAGAAAAAAATTGAGAGGCAAAAACTTCATTCCTTTCAATGGCTAATGAAGGATAAGGACGCTTGCGGGAAAAGGGCGTGTTTAAAGGAGGTGCAGCAGATACATTAGATGCAGTCCCCATTCCAAGAAAAACATTGCAGGGGGAACCCCCAAGGTTTGTTTTCGACAAATTTAAAGTGCAGTACTTTTGGTGGCGCAAAAAACATGAAAAGGGAAATTGGAGGTTCCGGTTCGAAAAAAATTTAGGCGCATCCCACTGGTTTGGCAGGGGAAAAACTGCCAAGGGGGAAACATAGGGTTTGGTTCGCAAGATTAGGCAAGGGGGGAACAGTGATTTCCCGGTCCCACAAGATTAGGTGGCATGCCCATTGTGGGCAGAACAGGGCGTGGGGAAATGGAGGATGCGGTTCGACAAAATTAGGCGGCAGTACCATTGATGGTAGCAAGAAAATGGCAGTGGGGAATATGGAGGTTCCAGTTCGACAAGCTTAGGCTGCATTATCAATGGTGGCAGCGAGAACATGCTAATGGGGAACATTGAGGTTCAGGATAACAGAACTGAGTACATTTGGTGGTAGTGCAGGTGGAGGCATTTAATAAATACAAATTTGGAGGGCTACAAGGAGGAGGAGTAAAAGGTCTATGAAGTGCACATCAAGGTCATACAGGTGTATATTTCAAAATAAATTCAGCCGTAAGACTTGAAAATCTAGCTGTTGGCAGCAGTAGAATGCAATTTGTCAAAGCTGCAGGCACAGGAACTACAGACATGACAGACATGTAGTGTAGTTTAAATGTGTATTTCACATTGTCAAGAAGACGTGCTACTGTTTACTAGTCAGTGACATCTACAACCAGGGCAGAAAAATGGTCAGAGATCCACGCTTGATTCATTTTTATAAATGTCAAACCCCATTATCAGGGGAAGTCGGAAAAGTTTGTCAGTTATCACCCCGCCAGCTGTACATTCCGAGATAACACTGGCTGCTGGGCAGATAAAACTTCTATGGCGTGTCGAGCAAACTCAGGCCATTCATACACTTTGGACACCAAGAAGTTGAATGGGTCCAGACTGTCCAAAAACATTGATGTTGAGCCGCAGGTAGTCATGGACAATGGTCTTAAGGTGGTCTCTGTGTGTCTGGATTCTGCCCTTCCTTGCAGGCATTGCTGAGGTGTAAAATCGATTGCCAAATGTCACCCAGTAAGGTTCTGCCACACTGCCTGCTGCGGCTATTTGCCATTCCACTGCTGCCGCATTGCTGACGTTGTTCCACCGTGACAGAATGTGAAGATGCAAAAGATGTCTTGAGTTGGTCCATGAGCACTGTCTCAAAATCTTGTATTCTAGTGTCAAGTTATGTGAGTGGAAGGAAATTGCACACCTTTTTCTTGCAACGTGGATCAAAGAGGGTTGCCACCCAGTAATCGCTGTTCATTTTTATTGCCTGGATGCATAGATCATTTTTCAAGTAATGTAGCATCCAAGCACTTATGTGTGAGAAGCTGCCGGGGTCTCCCAAGCCTTGAGGTCGAGGGGAACTACCGGGATCTTCCTCCTCTTCCTCCTCTACCTCCTCCTGTAATCTGTGCCAACCTCTTACCACTGAAGGGTAATCAGTGTCCACCCCTGCCTTCTCATCCTACTCCACTTCCTAATCCTGGCCGTCACCAGAGTCCTGGCTAGAATCCTGTGCTCTACTATGTGAGCTGAACTGCCGTCCTGCACCCACCTTTGACCTAGAACCACTGCCTATAGAAAACCTATATAATTGCGAAACAGTCTGGTCTTCTACCTTCTCCGGCGAGTAAGGCTCTGTGTCTGCCTCGTCCTCCTCTTCCTCCATAACTGCTGGGACCTGCTGTCGCAGAGTGCCTAACGCTTGTTCCATAAAAAATATAACCTGAACGGTCACATTGACAAGGGCATCGTTCCGAATGAGCATTTTGGTGGCCTCTTCAAAACTGGCAAGGATGGTGCAGAGATCTGTAAGTCGAGTACTGAGGCAGGCTTACCGGAATACAGCGAAGTCACGGACGAAGGACACGACTCCAACACAAGTTCAACAATGGTTTGCTTTACTGAATGTTCTAGAACAGGATGGTGAACAATTCCCCCAAACACAAGTGTACAAATATGTATCTTGGGCCCCTGTGCTGCACAGTGCGCCACCAGTAGTGTATCCTCTGGATTCCTGATAACTTTACCTACCCGTGGGGTTCGGAAAGGCCGATAACAAGAGATGGGCGAATTTCTCAAAAATTCAGTTCACCGACTTCGCCGAATTTTCCACAAAATCTGTTTCGGTCCGTATTACTTTGGGACGAATCACGTTAAAAACAGCTATTTCCTGGCTGCACAGAGCCTGTAGGGTGCTGTAGAACGTTGTGCCATGCTTAAATATGCAGAGGAAGCTTGGTTTGGTCTTCATACAATGCTGTGTTTTAGTATGACATGCACATGTCTGCCGCCGCTGTTAGAATCGCTTCACCCTTCAATTCCCTGGGCACTTACGGAGGCAAAACTGACCAAAAAACTGAAGTGGGATCGCAGCCAGACAAGGTAACGTCAGCGCCAGCTGGAAATAAACGAGCTGAGGGCTAAGATCCTACGATAGCGTCAAAGAACACAGAAGTAGGTTACCATAGCTGCCACAGATCACAGCACAGTACGGGGATGTCACAGCAGGAGTCCCCCTGCGAGGCCGCAGCATCCGGTGTCATCTACCGGCCATGTGTTGACCACACACTAGGTCATACACTATCTCCCAGATGATATCTGACATCCCCAGCCAAGAGTCGGTGGGTTTGTCACACACAACCCCTAGTTGGCATGGCCAGGGAGCAGGTGAGGGGCTCTCACCTGTCCTCAAACCACCTCTGTCCCGGTCGCTTCCCACAGCCAGAGAACTACTATGTGCTGTGGCCTCTGCGCCACTATACAGTAAGGACAAAATATTTGAGGACAGTGGGCAGCAAAAAGGTGGGGAAGACATCCGCTGCTTCTTGCAGAAGCGGGCAAATAGTGATGAGGAGAGTTGCAATTGGGGGTTATATTGTGAGTGGTCAGGCTTTGTACAGCGACACTGTTGAGGTGGATGGCGGTGACAGGCAAACACTAATCGTTGTAGCCAATTGCACTTGGGAGCTGGGTTAAGCAAGTAAGGCTGGGACAAGGTAAGGTGCCCTAGTTAAACAAGGCATAAAGTGCCCCCAAATGGAAAATTCAGCCCACTCCATGCCTCCTTGTGCCCCCTTTTCTCCCTGGGATGAAGTGGCGCCCTACGCGGTCGCCTACCCTCGACTACCCATTGTCCCGGCCCTGGAAGCATTCTGTTTTCTCTACATTAAGTTTTAGGAGATGGGAGGAGAAGAAGGGGGATTTGGACGACAGACCATCTGGGATCTTGGACAGCAGAGAGTTAATGTCTGGGCCAGAGATGTAAAGTTGGGTGTCATCAGCATACTGGTGGTTTTGAAAGCCATGTGATACTATCAGCTGACCCAGACCAACAGTGTACAAGGGTTCATCATTATCATTGGGAGAAGAGAGCAGCAGCTTGTGTGTCAGGCAGTGGCGTAGAACATAAGTCAGTAATGTGGCCGGGAGTTAGCAGGGTGTCAGCAGTGCGCGGTTGGGAGCCAAACGGCCGCGATTTAGACCACCCACTTTGCAGGTCCCAGAAAGTAGTGGCACAGGGGCTCACCGAGTCAGCGGCGGTAACATTCAGTCAGTGCGGAGCTTTGGTGGTAAAATCACATACTCTGCGGTGTGCCAGTTTTTTTTTACGAGACACCAAAGTAGGCGAACATAACTATATGTAGAATCTGTGAGCAGAAAGTAAAGCGTGACCAGGGACCTAACGCTGGCACTACGGCCCTGCATCAAATCATGCAGTGTCACCATACGTATTTCAGATGTGGTAGTCCATCCTGTCCCAACAGCTGCAGCACCCAGTGGTACGCCTCCCATTTCAGGCAGTCAAGGCTTCACCACCTCTGCCGAAGACAACTCCCTGTCTATTACATCATCTACTGGTCCAGATACTCCTGCTACTCGGCACTCATGGTGCCAGCAGTCGTTCACCGAGACGATTGACAAGAGACAGCAGTATGCTTCTAGTCATCTCTAAGTGCAGAAGCTGACCGTGCTCCTGTCCAAGTTGGTGGTACTGCAGTCCCTCCCTTTTCAAGTGGTGGACTCTGCACCATTCAAAGAACTGGCCAGGAATTTATTGAACCGAGAAAGCCCATTAACTATTTTTGATGATCCAAGTGGACATAATGATTCCCCTGGGCGAACAAAGTCACACACGGGAGGAAATGCTCAATCAGGTTGTTCAAGTCTTACACCCACATTCCAAAAACAGTAGCACACTATCAACTAAAGAAGCTATCAAAGGGGACACAGGAATTTTTGAAAAAGCATTTCTGCTATTTAGGATACATGAAAAAAATTTAAGCCCACCTCCGAAACTTCAACGTGACCTCAATGCAGGTCGGTCCTACACTATTTTGTTACCTCTCTTTTGGGGTCTGTTCAGACCTACACACTTCAGGGAGTGAAGGCACCAGCTTCTAAGTACACTGCATTGATTTAAAAGCCTGTGAAGGTGGGTGGAGTGCAAAAAAAACAAAATGTTGGCAGCCACCCCTCCTTACATAAGCTAGAAACAATATATGGTTTTGCACATCACAAAACCTTTTTGAAAAAACTGAGCATAGGTGCAACACTGGTGTGGCAGCAATATACATACACATTCCAAACACAGTAGCACACTATCCACTAAAGAAACTATCCAAGGGGACATAGGAATTTTTGAAAAAGCATTTCTGCTATCTAGGATACATGAAAAAATTTTGAGGTTCTTAGTTCACATTTTTGATCAAAATTGCTTAAGCCCACCTCCGAAACTTCAACGGGACCTCAATGCAGGTGGGTCCTACACTATTTTGTTACCTCTCTTTTGGGGTCTGTTCAGACCTACATACTTCAGGGAGTGAAGGCACCAGCTTCCAAGTACACTGCATTGATTTAAAAGCCTGTGAAGGTGGGTGGGGTGCAAAAAACCAAAATGGAGGCAGCCACTCCTCCTTACATAAGCTAGAAACAATATATGGTTTTGCACATCAAAAAACCTTTTTGAAAAAAACGAGCATAGGTGCACACTGGTGTGGTAGCAACATACATACACATTCCAAAAACAGTACCACACTGTCAACTAAAGAAACACAAGAATTTTTGAAAAAGCATTTCTGCTATCTAGGATACATGAAAAATTTTTGAGGTTCTTAGTTCACATTTTTATTTTTCATGTATCCTAGATAGCAGAAATGCTTTTTCAAAAATTCCTGTGTTTCTTTAGTTGATAGTGTGCTACCTCAAAAATTTTTCATGTATCCTAGATACCAGAAATGCTTTTTCAAAAATTCCTTTGTCCCCTTTGATAGTTTCTTTAGCTGATAGTGTGCTACTGTTTTTGGAATGTGTATGTATGTTGCTGCCACACCAGTATGTGCACCTATGCTCTTTTTTTTTCAAAAAGGTTTTTTGATGTGCAAAACCATATATTGTTTCTAGCTTATGTAAGGAGGAGTGGCTGCCTCCATTTTGTTTTTTTGCACTCCACCCACCTTCACAAGCTTTTAAATCAATGCAGTGTACTTGGAAGCTGGTGCCTTCACTCCCTGAAGTATGTAGGTTCTGAACAGACCCCCAAAGAGAGGTAACAAAATAGTGTAGGATCGACCTGCATTGAGGTCCCGTTGAAGTTTTGGAGGTGGGCTTAAGCAGTTTTGATCAAAAATGTGAACTAAGAACCTCAAAAAATTTTCATGTGTCCTAGCTAGCAGAAATGCTTTTTAAAAAATTCCTGTGTCCACTTTGATAGTTTTTTTAGTTGATAGTGTGCTACTGTTTTTGGAATGTGTATGTATGTTGCTGCCACACCAGTGTGTGCACCTATGCTCGTTTTTTTTCAAAAAGGTTTTTTGATGTCCAAAACCATATATTGTTTCAAGTCTTACACCCATCTGCAAGAAATTCTAAAAAGGGCCAGGAAACTTTGCATGCACTTCAACCGTTCTTACACCACCAAGCACACCCTTCTTAAGCTGCAGCAGCAGACTGGCCTCCCCCAACATAGGCTGATATGTGACATTTCCAAACGGTGAAATTCCAGCCTCTATGGACAGAGAAAAGCTATTAATGGTTTATTGATGATCCAAGCGGACAGGAGTACACCACTGTGTAATTTTAATGTCAGCCAGTGGCAGCTCATGCGTGACACCTGCCATTTGCTCAGGCCTTTTCATTCGGACATGCGTTATTTGTCAGTCGCCAGGACTACGGGATGAATAATGTCATTCTACTGCTTCATGTTGTCACGGACAGCGGTAGTGTATCCACTGGACCACCGCAAGTGATGGCAATAGCCACGCCAGGGAGCGGGGTCTAAGTAGGTCCTGGTTTTCACCAGAGCCCGCCGCAAAGTGGGATGGACTTGCTGCGGCGGGAGTCTACCAGGTCGCTACCCCTGACGTGACTTGCTTGTGGTGGCAGCCAAGGTGTAGCGAGGTACAAAATCGTAAGGCAAACTCGGAGTCGGGGACAAGTGTAAGGTCAGGACAGCCGGCAAGGATTGTGGTCAAGGGACGGAGGCAAGAGGTACGGTACATGGATATGACAGATGAGGCTGAAGGAAACTCTTTCTCTATAGGCTCTAAAGATTATTATTAGTATTATTTATTTTATAATCTTGGAGGCGGTTATGTGAGGAGCCTTTTCCATTACAAATGCAGCTAAAAGATTTCCACAGCTTTCAAAATCTGGACACTTGGATAATAGTTCAGCAAACTTTTCCTTTATCACCTGTGTTATCTGTTCATGAACAAATGAACGCTTATCAACTTGCTTTCTTAAACCACTTGAAATCTGTGTGGATGTAATTTGTTCCACCGGTAACAGGGGAGGGCCTCCAGAAGGACTTGTGTTTTTACTTTCTGTAAGTTAGGCATACGATTCACATTCTTCATACTGAAGAGGTTCATCCAAAGCCAGTTTTGCAGCATTTGCTTTTGCTTCTTTTTTGTTCCGTCCCATTCCACTTTTGTTCTGAATTCAATCTACAATGGCACAGAATGCAAAATAAGCACCTAAAACATTCCCTGTAGTTATGGTCTCCTTCAGTTAAAGTTCCATATGCTGCATTTGAACAAACTGGTGTAACGCAGAAAATGGATTTAAAAAAACACGTTTATACTTCATGAGTGTTTGATCGTCACTGCTGTCCTCCGCAACGGTCTTGGTATGCAGAGGCTGACCACTCGCCAAAAAACCTCCCATGCGACTCTCCACATCAATACTGCAAGAAGCAGGGGATGTCTGCCCCACCTCTTCGTTGCCAAGTAGCTGCTGACTGTCCTCAAATTGTTCGTCCTCGCTGTATAGTGGCGCTGAGCCCAGACCACATACTAGTTTTCTGACTGAGAGACCCGAACGGGACAGAGGCAGGTTGAGGACAGGTGAGGGCCACTGACCTGTTCCCGGGCCATGCCAACTAAGGGTTGTATCTGACGTACCCACCGTGGGCTGTTAGTGGGTTCATTTGGAGTCAAATACAGGGTGTGTATTTATCATAAACAGATATCTTCACTAAACAGAGTCTGTAAATTTTTGAACAAACAGTATGTCAGACAGAGAGTTGGCAGGCTTTTCACATGTGAGTGGCAGTGGTACAAACATTCCTGGAGCAGGCACAGGTCACAGCACAGTAAGTGGACATCGCAGCAGTGGTGACACAGTGAGGCCAGAGCTACCGTTGTCATCTAGCAGCCGTGTGTTGATCACCAAGCCAACAGTTCTTGATTGGTTGACTAGGTCATCCACTTCCTCCCAGATGACATCTGACAACTCCAGCTAAGAGTCAGTGGGTTCATCAGACACAACCCTTAGTTGGCAAGGCCTGGGAGCAGGTCAAAAGCCCTCACCAGTCCTCAAACCGCCTCTGTCCCAGTCAGTTCCCTCAGCCAGAGAACTACTATGTGGTGTGGGTTCTGTGCCACTATACAGCGATGACTAACTATTTGAGGACAGTCAGCAGCTACTTGGCAGCAAAGAGGTGGGGCAGACATCTGCTGCTTCTTGCAGTAGGTGGTCAGGTAGTGATGTGGACAGTGGCATGGGGGTTATGTTGCAAGCGGTCAGGCTCTGCATACCTAGACCATTGAGGAGGACAGCAGTGATGGGCAAACACTTATCAATGACGATGTTAGAACAGAAGGTGGGCCAGTCCTTGAGCCTATCGGTGTCTTCCAACGTACACGGTAGCGCGGATGTGTGGAACTGTAACTACGGTCAGGGATAGTACATGTCCTTTATGGCCCACTGGGTGAATGTGCTTCCTGCCCAGCCACACCAGCAACTTGGACAGGAGACGCCGCTTTCTCCTCCACGTTGTCAAACTGCTGATCCTGCGCCAATGTCCACCTCCTCCTCCACCACCATCTCAGCCTCCAGAAGTCTAAGTGATGCTCCATCATACCACATGTGCAGTTCTACACCTGGTTTGCCTGGGCGAACGAAGTCACACAGGGGAGGAACTGCTCCACGCCATGCAACACAAAATCAATGTGTGGCTTTCTCCGCGACAACTGCAAATCGGAACCATGGTGACAGACAATGGAAGGAACATGTTGTGCGCACTGCATCGAGAAGGGCTGAGTCATGCGCCCTGCATGGCGCACGTGTTCAATCTGGTTGTCAAACGGTTCCTCAAGCCTTCCACCCGTCTGCAAGACATTCTAAAAATGGCCAGGAAACTGTGCATGTACTTTATCCATTCCTACAAAGCAAAGCACACACTCCTTGAGCTGCAGCGGCAGAACGGCCTCCCCCAACATGATATGCGATTTTTCCACCCGTTGGAATTCCAGCCTTCATGTGGTGGACGAACTGTATTAACAGAGAAAGGCCATTAATGATTTTTTGATGATCCAAGCGGACAGGAGTACTCCCCTGTGTAATTTTGATGTCAGACAGCGGCAGCTTATGCGTGACAGCTGCCATTTTCTCAGGCCCTTTGAGGAGACCACATCATTTATCCGTCGCCAGGACTACAGGGTGAATAAGGTCTTTCCACTGCTTCATGTCCTGGAACAGATGTTGCAAAATCTGTCTGGTCAGGGGACTGGAGACGTGGCGACTTCATCTCACGGCCACATGAGTCCGGTAAGGGCTGAACTGGAGGAGGAGGAGGACATTGGAGCACAAGCAGTGTCTGGCGAAATGAGTCGTTTTTCTACTCAGGTGACAGGAGAGGAGGAGCAGGAGAAGTCGGAGGAGGTAGAGGGAGATGAGTAAGACGAGGCAGATGACCCAAACACACCGTGGCAGTAAACAGTGGAGATGGAGGCAGGGAGTCACAGATGGCCCGCTGCATGCTGATTTGCCAGGCTAGTGACAGCCGAATAATCACCATCCAGCAGAGAGATGACTTCTGGCTCTCCACTCTCTTGGACCCTCGCTATTGGTCCAAAATGGGAACCTTTTTTTCACCTGCCGAGAGGGAGGACAAACTCAAGTACTATAAAGAAATCCTATGTAGTCAGTTGGCTGCTGCCTATCTGCGCCACCTTTCATCCTCTGACAGGTCGGACCGAGGGGTTCCTCACCTCTCCCGTACCACTGCCATGGCTGCTGTGGGGAGGTGGGTGGTATGAACAGCACCAGCTCCATCAGCAGCAGTCTAAGTCTGGAGTCGTTGATGAGCAGCTACCTTCACCCACCTAGTAAGGAACAGGACCTGGAGCAGGACCTGGAGCAGAACCTGAACCAGAAGGTGGTGGCCTACTTGGAAAGCACTCTGCCACCCCATAGAAGATCCGCTGGACTACTGGGCAGCAAAACTGGATGTGTGGCCGCAACTTGTCGAGTTTGCACTGGAGAAGCTGTCCTGCCTGGCCAGTAGTGTGGCATCAGAGCGGCTGTTCAGTGCTGCGGGGGCCATAGTTACCACAGGGAGAACTCGCTTGTCCACCAAAAATGTGGAGAGACTCACCTTTGTCAAGATGAATCAGGCTTGGATCGGCCAGGATTTCCACACACCAATGCCTTATGAATCAGATTAGATCAGCCATGACGCCTCACCAAAACTTTGAAAAATGAGTCTGGATTTTTCTGGCTACCTGCCTCAGCTATTATTCTGATGCTGCCACCCACCTGATGCCACACATTTGCTGCCAGCCACTCCCTCTACCACCCACCATCTTTACCAGGGACTGGTATTGCCAAGCACCTCCCCACTCTTCACTAGGCCATTATGTAGACTTCTGATGCTGCCGTCACTTCCACACTGTGTCATTGTGCCACTCTGTGGCCTACTCATGTTGCTGCCACCTCCAAAATTTGTCACTGTGCTCCTCTCTGACCTCATGCTGCTGCTTCTGTTGCCGCCGTCACCTCCCCCCGGTGTCAGTGTGCCACTCTGTGGCCGACTCATGTTGCTGCCACCTCAAGAATTGGTCATTGTGCCACTCTCTGACCTCATGCTGCTGATGCTGTTGCTGCCATCACCTCCACACTGTGTGATTGTGCCCTACTGATGTTGCTGTCACCTCTTCAACCTGTCATTTGCAACTCTGTGGCCTACTGATGTTGTTGCCACCTCCACACTCTGTGATTGTGCTACTTTGTGGCCTACTCATGCTGCTGAAAACTGACCACTGTCTCACTCGAACACCCTGTGGTCTCCTAATGCTGTTTCCCCCCTCTACCATTCTATGATGTTGCCACTATGTTTGGTTTTCCCCTTCTTTTAATCTGTCAGAAGGAATGAAAAGGATCAGGGTTGTCTGATGATAAGGTAGCCAAAAGCAGGAGTGGATACAGAACACAGAAGATGTTTTGTTTTGAATCTGTTTTAGATCAACTCCTGTTTGCTTTTGGCTTTAGCAATACTGATGGATTATTGACTGATGGAAAGCGGACACTAATGGATGAAAAGAAGGGCAAAATGATCAGTGACGTCAACACAAAATTACTGCCGACACCCTCTCCACTCTTTTGGGAAGGGGGGCTCTACATGTATCAACGTTTAACAGAACAGGTTCTATCATAATCTGTGCAATCATCTGATGTTGGTGTAAAAGGAGTGCACTCTTTGATGCTACTGTAGGATCTTGGCCCTCAGCTCGGTTCTTAACCGTTGGCGCTGACATTACCTTGTCAGGCTGCTTTCCCACCTCAGTTATTTGGTCAAATTTGCCCCTGTAACTGCCCAGAGAAGTGAAGTGTGAAGCAATTCTAAGAGCGGTGCTTGTCATCTGCGTGTCGTACTAAAACATAGCGTTGTACCAATTAAATACAGAAGAAAAATATGACATAGTGGGGATAACTGAGACATGGCTGGATGAGAGCTACGACTGGGCAGTTAACTTACAGGGTTACAGTCTATTTAGAAGTGACCGTAAACACCGGAAGGGGGGAGGTGTATGTCTCTATGTAAAATCTTGTCTGAAGCCAACACTGCGGGAAGATATAGGTACAGGTAATGAACAGGTGGAATCATTATGGGTAAATATACATGGGGGTAATAACAGTAATATAATTCTAATAGGAGTCTGCTATAGGCCCCCAAACATAACAAAACCCATGGAAGATATGCTCCTCAGGCAAATAGATGAAGCAACTAATCAGAATGAGGTTGTTATTATGGGTGACTTTAACTACCCAGACATAAATTGGGAATCTGAAACCTGTAGCTCTCACAAAGGAAACATGTTTATGTCTATGACTAAAGATAATTACCTTTCCCAAATGGTGCAGGAGCCGACTAGAGGAAAAGCCCTTCTAGACTTCATATTGACTAATAGACCTGACAGAGTAACAAAGGTTCAGGTTGAGGGGCATCTCGGAAATAGTGACCATAATATAATAAACTTCCTTCAATGTCCTTCAATAGAGCTTTTTGCCATGGAGCCACAAAAACACTGAATTTGAGGAAGGCTATTTTTATCCTGCTTCGAGAGGCCCTAAACCGTATTGACTAGGACAAGGTGTTTAAAAATAGCAGAACAAAAAATAAATGGGATATGTGAGGTACATACCATATGGTAAAAAAATAATTAGAAACAGGAAAAACCCAATGTGGATCAACAGAGATGTAAAGGAGGCAATAAAAAACAAAAAGAAAACGTTTCAGCTACTAAAACAGGAGGATAGTGAAGAGGTACTAAAAAGCTAAAAGGAAAAAAATAAAATATGTAAAAAAATGATTAATGCAGCAAAGCTGGAGAAAGAAAGACGCATTGCCATAGAAAGTAAAAGTAACCCCCAAATATTTTTTTAACTATATAAATAGTAAAAGATTAAAAAAGAAAATGTTGGGCCATGAGGTAGAATCCAAGTTGTATAAAAAAGATTTAAAATTTTTTGAAAAATTTTAAAAATATAAAAAATGGGCGAATGTAGAAGCTCGCCACGTGGGGCGCCCCCTTTCCGTCGGTTTTCCGGCGAAATTGTGCCTGATTTATTCGGGGGGGCCCGCTCTAATTCCTGTAAAGCCCGCGCCCATCCCCAGTGTTTGAGGCGCAGTGCGGGACTTAGGAAAAAGTGCGGCGCGCGCCTATGATTCGCCCCCGAGGTGTGCACTCATAATGCGGGGAAAAAGTCCGTCGTGCCTCCCAGTGTGTGGGGCGCAGCCGGGGGACTGAGGCGCAGAGGGGCGATGCCCAAAAAGATTCCCCATCCGAGGGGTGCATCAACATGGGGGAAAAGTTCCGGCACTCGCAGTGTGTGGGGTGCAGTGCGGGACTTAGGCATGTGCGGGATACCCCAAATTTTCTGTCCGATGCGAGACAGGCTGGAAAACGCGGAAATCATTCACTTCGGTGCGGAATCAAAAATCCCCTTTATAGAGGGGGAAAAAAACCTTCTCAGAAAAGAGCTGAAGCCTAAAAAAAAAAAAAATACAAAAAACAAAACCCTTTTCCAAATATCCTAATAAAGAATTGGGAAATTTGGAAATTCCGGGAAAAATACGAAAATTAAATTCTAAAAGCTATTCTCATTGGTCGGGGGGAAAAACCAGCCAAAAAAAAAAAAAAAAAAAAAAAAAAAAAATCAGAATTTGGGGCGCCAAGTAAACCCATAAAAACCTATGGGAATTTGCCCAAAATCGAATAAAAGGCGGGACAGTTCAAAATAAGTAAAAATGCAGGGGAAAAAGAGCTGTTTGGCTGAGCTAGGGGTGTTGGCTAGCTGGCCAACAAAATTTTTTTTAATACCAGATCTGTTATTTAATTTCCGGTTATTCTACCCCCGTTTGTCATTTATACTATCCCTCATTATTGTATTACTGCAAAAAAAATTTCTAGTACTGTGACTTTAGTCTTCCATTACAATGCCAATATCAATCTAATACATTTTATTTATGTTAATTTTGTTTTCCAAAAGAAATATATTTATGCACTAAATTTTTGAAATTTTTGTCTTACAGGATATGATCTGATGATCCCGGCCCCCTGTTCTGGATATTCCCCTGGGTTTTCTCCCCTTTTTTCTGGTTCCATTACCTTTTTGTTTGTTCCTATCCCACCACTGTTATCTAGCCTGATTCCTATTATTTTTGTTGCTGCAGCCCCTTTTTTATTGCCTATTCCCTTTCCCTTACCCTATCTATACGCCTCTTTCCTCCCCTTCTTTCTTTGTTTCATTCATTTCGTCGGCGTTTTTCTGTAGTGCCGATCGCGGCGCATGCGCAGTTCGCATCTTGCCCACTCTGCCCATAGTATCCCATTGCGCAGGCGTGCCCGCTCCGGCACGCCTCCCTTTTTCTTTTTTCCCGGGCGTCGTTCTGTGAGCAGTACCCGGTGTCTCCCGACACCCCGGGTCTGTCCAGTACCCCCAGCCCCAGGTACCCCCTTTTGCCCCTCGGCCCTCTGGTTTTCTTCCCCGGTTTTTTTTATGTGTTTAAGTTTTCTGTGCCTGTTTACAGCCCGGACTTTTTACTCTTTTTTCCTCCTCGGACACCCCAATTGGGTATGTTTTCCCCCCCCCTTTTCCCATTCCCCCTTATTTTTTCTTTTTCTTTTTGTATTTAGCCATGGTTTTATTGACCTTACTTATCTCTTATAGCCATTACAGGTGTCCCTCTACCTAAGTTTTGTACCTATATCTTCACCATTATCTTCCTACCTATTTGGTAAGATATACGCTTCTACTTTAAACTACTATATACTATGTCTAGTTCTACACCCGACTAGTCGCCCCCCTTTTTGTTTTTGTCACTCTGTTGTTTCCTACCTTTTTTCACTTCTTATGTCTCCATCACCCTGTGTTCTCTCTCTCTCACTCTCTACCTTTTTCACCCCTTCTAATCCCCTTCCCCGTCCCCCATTTTTCCCTCTAATGTAATATGTTTTAAAGTTGTATCTTTTCTTATAGGTTCTTGTAAAGGGAAAAAACCGCCCAATGTGATAAAATATTTACATCGTTCACTTTTGACCCAAAATTTGTTTAAAAATTGTTTTAGCATGTCCCTTTTACATTTCCTTTTAAAATTATCTTTTTTTATTATCCCCGTGTATTGTAATATTCCCTATGAATTTTTTGGATGATTTTTGCCTAAATAAAAGCATTTTATCCCACGAGCTTTGTGGCGGTGTGCAGTGGTTATTATTAATGAAACTTGGCCTGCAAGCCTTTCACATTGCACCCCCTTTATCTTTTTTCCCCCCTTTTGGTTGCATAACCATTTTTTTTTCTTTATATAAACAAATTTTGGAGCGAAGGCCTTTTAAAACCCATGGAGAAATTTGACCATCAAATTCAAAAGGGGGGACAGTTTAAAAAAACAGTAAAAACCGATTTGAGCTGATTGGTTGAGTAGGGGGGGCTTGGCATCCCAGCCAATCAAAGCGCGGTTTACTTATCCATTGTAGTCTATGGAGAGATCGGCGGCATGCAATCTCGGCTCTCAGCGCCGTGCGGCATGGAGTATGAATGAAAAATCATTTTTATTAAGTGTAAATATTCTCTGAAAAGAGCTGAACCTTCTATAAACATTACATTAATAAACTCCCCAACAATGCATTTGTTGCCGAGACTGGGGAAACATAAGGAATTGGGTTATAGAGAATTGCCGGGAAATAGAGTAATTCAAATTGTTTAAGCTCTTCTCATTGGTCGGCATAAACCAGCCAATCAGAAAAGGAGCTACAGTGTCCCATTAAAACCTATGGAGAACTATTGACCAATCAGAATAGGAGCGACAAAGACCCACTATATCCTATGGAGAAGTTTTGACCAATCAATATCAAAGGCGGGACAGTTCAAAATACAGTAAAAATACAGAAAAGAGCTGATTGGTTGGCTTGCCTTTCCCAGCCAATCAGAGCGCGAGCTACTTCTCCCATTGTAGTCTATGGAGAGATGGGCGCAATGCAATCTCGGCGCTCAGCGCCGTGCGGCATGGAGTATGAATAAAAAAATCATTTTTATTAAGTGTAAATCATTATCAGTTAAAGCGCTGAAACCTTCTCTAAAAATAAATCAGTTAAATCCCAAACAACGCGTTTGTCGCCGAGATCGGCGCTTAATAGGGAATTGCAATATAGAGAATTGCCGGGAAATACAGTAATTCAAATTGTTTAAGCTCTTCTGATTGGTCGGCATAAACCAGCCAATCAGAATAGGAGCGACAGTGGCCCATTATATCCTATGGAGGAGAATTGACCAATCAGAATAGGAGCGACAGGGACCCATTATAACCTATGGAGAAAAATTGACCAATCATATTCAAAGGCGGGACAGTTCAAAATACAGTAAAAAGGCAGAAATGAACTGATTGGTTGAAGCGGCGGTGGCTCGTCCAGCTTAGCCAATCAGAGCGCAAGCTACTTTCTCATAGAGTTCTATGGGGAAAAGAAATTCCGAGCGAGCTCTTTGATTGGCTAAGTTAAAAGAGGCATGGTTATTTGGACCAATGGGAGAGCAAGCGATGCTCCTATGGGTTTTCTAATGCAATCTGAAATAAAACTGTACATGGCCGAAATCAAATGATAAGACTACAGAAGTTGTTCCGATGTGTATATAAAATGAATAATAATATGGAGGTAACGAAAAAAAATATTTACATCAATAAAATCATGTTTATTTCTTTATTTTCGTTGCACACATACTATTGATCCTTGGATAACGAAAATAAAGAAATAAACATGATTTTATTGAATTAATATTTTTTGTTCGTTACCCACATATTCATTTTATATACACATCAGGACCACTTCTGTAGTCTTATAATTTGATTTCGGCCGTGTACAGTTTTATTTCAGATTGCATTAGAAAACCCATAGGAGCGTCGCTCGCTCTCCCATTGGTCCAAATAACCGCGCCTCTTTTAACTTAGCCAATCACAGAGCTCGCTCTGCATTTCTTTTCCCCATAGAACTCTATGAGAAAGTAGCTCGCGCTCTGATTGGCTAAGCTGGACGAGCCCCCGCCGCTTCAACCAATCAGCTCGTTTCTGCCTTTTTACTGTATTTTGAACTGTCCCGCCTTTGACTATGATTGGTCAAATTTTCTCCATAGGTAATAATGGGTCCATGTCGCTCCTATTCTGATTGGTCAACTCTCCTCCATAGGATATAATGGGCCACTGTCGCTCCTATTCTGATTGGCTGGTTTATGCCGACCAATCAGAAGAGCTTAAACAATTTGAATTACTGTATTTCCGGCGATTCTCTCTATTGCAATTCCCTATGTAGCGCTGGTCTCGGCGACAAACGCGTTGTTCAGGATTTAACTGATTTATTTTTAGAGAAGGTTTCAGCGCTTTATCTGATAATGTTTTACACTTAATAAAAATTATTTTTTTATTAATACTTCATGCTGGACAGCGCTGAGCGCCAAGACCGCAATGCCCCGATCTCTCCCTCGACCACAATGGGAGAAGTAGCTCGCGCTCTCATTGGGTTGGATCGCCAATCATGAGCTTTCTCTGCCAATCAGCTCTTTTCTGTCTTTTTACTGTATTTTGAACTGTCCCTCCTTTGATTTTGATTGGTCTATATTTCTCCATAGGTTATAATGGGACACTGTCGCTCCTATTCTGATTGGTCAAAACTTCTCCATATGTTTTAATGGGTCTTTGTCGCTCCTATTCTGATTGGCTGGCTTCTGCCGACCAATGAGAAGCGCTTAAACAATTTAAATTACTGTATTTGCGGCAATTCTCTCTATTGCAATTCCCTATGTAGCTCCGGTCTCGGCGACAAACGCGTTGTTAGGGATTTAACTGCTTTATTTTTATAGAAGGTTTCAGTTCTTTTTCAGATAATGTTTTACACTTAATAAAAATGATTTTTTTATTCATACTCCTTGCCGCGTGGCGCTGAGCGCCGAGATTGCATTGCGCCCATCTCTCCATAGACTACAATGGGAGAAGTAGCTCGCGCTCTGATTGGCTGGGATAGCTAAGCCACCGCTAGCTCAGCCAATCAGCTCTATTCTGCATTTTTATTGTATTTTGAACTGTCCCGCCTTGGATTTTGATTGGTTCAAAATTCTCCATAGGCTATAATGGGTCCCTGTCGCTCCTATTCTGATTGGCCGAGATAGCCAAGCCCCCGCTAGCTCAGCCAATCCGCTCTTTTCTGCATTTTTACTGTATTTTGAACTGTCCCACCGTTGATTATGATTGGTCAATCGTTCTCCATAGGTTTTAATGGTTCACTGTCGCTTCTATTCTGATTGGCTGGTTTCTGCCGGCCAATGAGAATAGCTTTCAGAATTTGAATTACTGTATTTCCCGGCAATTTCCAATATCCTAATTCTTGATGTAGCGCCGTTCTAGATTTTTGGAAAGTGATTTTTTTTTAATTATTTTTATTTTTGAGGTTGAGCTCTCTTCTGACAATGTTTTCCGCCATTATAAAGGCGTTTTTTTCGAAATCATACTCCATGCTGCACGGAGCAGAGCGCCGATATTTCTGTCGCAATCTTCTATCTGCTTCCTCGCATGTTCCGATCTTGCTTCACTTCGCCGCCGCCGGAGCATTTAGACCAAAATACACTAGGTCTGACTGTCAGGGCTGCCGAGCGCTGCATTGCGCCGCGCTTTGGCGAGCCGCCATCCTACATGCCTCGGGGTTTTCGAGCGCGCCGCGTTCCGCCCCGGAACGCCTACACCGCGCCCACACCATGCCCATTGCCCGTCCCTTCATGCGGGGCGCAGCTGAAAGTGGCGAACGTTGCGCCTAACACTGCATCCCTGCGTCCTACAGGGGGATTCGGGCCAGGAGGCGCAGTATACGCCAGAAAACGGACAAAAAGCCCGTTCAAACACGTCGCCCATAATCTCAAAAGAAAGAAATATCAGCTATAAAATGTCTTAAAAATTCCGAGCAAATTAAAGTAATTTTACATTAAATAAGGCACTGATGATGTTGTACTGATTTTTTTCATTTTTATTACCAACAATTTGAAATGTGTTTTTGCTGCTTTCACCTTTTATTCTATTTAGTATATACAGCAAGAATCAGTACAGCACAGCTATTGCTGGGACCTATGGTCCTCCACGCAGGATTTCTATTCACCGACATGCTTAATGATTTTTCTCTGATTTCCAACCTGTCTCGAAACTTAATACGTTAGGTGCATTACTTATGCGCCTAAGTTCCGCAATGCGCCTCACACACAGGCGAGGTGCGGGGAACTTTACACCGCATTTATCAGCGCACTTCGGGCACGGCCCTACATCAGGCGCAGTTTTCATGGAAAAAAACTTTTTTTTAAAACGGCCCCCTCGACGCGCCAAATCTTCTTTTCCTGCCCCCCTAATGTGAAAGTGTGAAGTTTTGCATTTTTATCTAAAGTATTTTTTTGGGTTTTAAGTGGGGGGGATTTTTTAAGATTCGGGACTTTAGATTTGGAAGTTTTGAAAGGGGGCCAGAGTTATGGAATTTTATTGGGGAAAAATGTCATTTCCCCCCAAAAGGGTTGGCCCCTTTGGGGTCCAGGCCCACACTCGGGTTGTGTCAAGAAGATAATTTAAGACCCAATATGGGGGCGGACTCTCAGAAGTTAGAAAAGAAGCGGGGTGGAATTTAAATCTATTTTGAAAAGGGTTTGAACCCAATAGAAAAGGGGATTATTTTAAATTTTTGGCCTATGGAATGTTTTTTTTTTTCCCCGCTATAAGAGCTTGGGGTTTTGCAAAAAAATAGAGA
Source organism: Phyllomedusa bahiana (assembly GCA_025379985.1). Lineage (NCBI taxonomy): Eukaryota > Metazoa > Chordata > Amphibia > Anura > Hylidae > Phyllomedusa > Phyllomedusa bahiana. The sequence continues at coordinate 51,951 of JAODAL010026235.1, forward strand.
AACTCATTAGATGCGATTGCGCTTGTGATTTCTTTGGCACATCCCTTTGATTATACTGAATTGCCCCTCATTTAGGATTTTGGGCCCCCTTGGGGTTTCCCCTCTACAACATTTTTGGTGCCCTCTTAAGGAGTAGGGATATATAAATACCAGAAAAATATGATAAGTCCACGGTTGTGATTATCCATGGGCCCACAAGGGGGGGGAAGGGGGTTTGGGCCAACCCCCGAACAAAGTACAGGAAGATTTTTAAAATTTCTTATTTGGGGAAAGGGTCTCTTTCACTGTGGTTTTAAGTCGCATCTGGGTCCTCGATATTCTAAATTTTAAAAACCTAAAGGTTTAATAGGGTCAGCCACTGCTTTTTACAAAACCTGTATAGTGCTTCCTAGGGGGTTTTTTTTTCTGTTTTCTGTGTATTGATTTTTGAGTGATTGCTGATTGGTCCTGGGGTACACAGAATTGGGGGGTTTCCTCTGGGGACAATACCCCCAGTGTAAAAGCGGGGGGGGGTCTTTTTGGGTTTTTAGAGTAGAAAAATTCGGGTCTCAGGGAAAATTTCTCGGGGAGGAGACAATTCTCCCGGTTTTTAAAAGCCGGTGGGGGGGTCTACTTGGTATAGAGTAGACAGATTCAGTCTAATTTAGGCGCATTCTGTGGGTGAGGAAAACATCCTCCTGGTGATGAAGTCAGTTAGGGGTCTTCTTGGCGAAAAAGAGGGCAAACAGCAGTCCAAATTCAGTAAATTCCTATAATTTTAAAAATAGGGTTTCTGTCTTGTGTGGTGATAGGGATTGTGTGGTGTTTAACTGAGGAAAAAGTGGTAAAAGGTTTTTCAGTGGTGACTCGAAAGAGGAGGGTAAGAAGAAAGGCTGCAGTCCTTTTTTAAAAAACCGGGGCCAAATCCCAAAATTCATGTTTTGTAAATTGTGTTGCCCCTCCTTGTGGCTAGTCATTTAAAATTTGTGGTTGAAAAGTGATAAAAGGGAAAGGGTTTAAGTGTTAAATTGCTAGACTTTTTTTTGGCTGATTGGTTAGGTTAGGGAAAGCGCCACCTATTGGTTTTGTAGGGAATTTAAAGGGAATTTAGCTTTGGTTTTCAGCATAAAAGGTATTGCTTGGGTGGTCATTTTTTAAAAAGGGAAACCCTGCAATCTAAGTGGAATACGGGGAAATCCGAGACAAACTGTTGAAAATTTTGAGAACGAAAAAAAACACAGACACCCGAAAATTTAAACCCTTTTTTGAAAGTTATGGAAAAGCCTGAGGGTGGAAAGAAATTTTAGCCCGGGGAGGAAAGGGATTAAACAGAAAAAGAGGGAGAATGAAAGGGTCTGGGGTTGGTTTTGGTGGGGGGGTTGAATTGGTAAAAAACCCCAGCCCATACAGGGTTCATGAGGTGTATTTGTTTTAAAACAGGGGGTGGAGAGAGGGGTGTTGTAATTTTGGGGGTTTACGCCCTAAGACGGCCAATCTGATCCAAGGCCCTCCCTGCTTTAACTACTTTTAGCACCTCCCACCATTTTGTCCACCCTTTAAAACTTCAATTGCCTAGTTGTCTACCCGGGGGCCCTTTTTTGGGGCCCTTGCCCACCTCCCCAAAAATGTTACAACAATACCCCGCCTTTTAGCCCCCGCCCACGACTCCTGCCCCTAGTGCAGAAAAACTCCTGAAATTTTTGTGCCGTCGCCCCCCCTTCCATGTTACTTCCCTTTCAAGCCCCGCCTATTGCCCAGCCACCCCACCCTTTTGCTCCCATCTTTTTCTAACTTACAGGAAAATTCTGTGTCCCCTTTCCTTCCTTCTGGGGGTTTTTGCCCTCCTTTCCCGGGGGCAAAAACTTTCCCCTTCCCCGGGGGAAAAATGGCAGCACCCAATTTTCTTGTAACCCCAAAAAGCATTATTTCCCTTTAAAGGACACAGCAAAAAGGTTTTATTTGGAGACCCGGGAACCCGTGGCCTCCTTGTACTGGGGAAAAAGGGGGGAAAATTACTGGGTGGAGTAATTTGGGGGGGGGGAGAAAAAACAAACCCTTTACAGAGGAACAAAGGAAAACGCCCAAAACTTCCTGGAGAAGTACGCTAAGGGGCCTGTGGGAGGGACTGCCCTTTTGCCCGTACTTTCATGTGTTTGACTGGAAGGGGACATCAGGGCCAAACCAGAGCCTTTCAGGCACAGCAAAACCCCCTAAACCTCTTTTGGAAACCGTCATATGGCATCTACAGCAGGCGATGCGGGAAAACACAAACATTTTATGTACATTTTAACCCCGTGCAAGCATCTTAAAACCCGTCTGGAAAGTTTCCAGATTCAAAAAAGAAAGCAAACTATTTCTCTTTAAGGGAAAAATGGTGCAAATCTGCAAGAAAATATACATCCACATGGAAAGGGCCTGAAGGGGTTATGTGAAATGAGGGGGAGGGGATTCCCAAAATGTCCCATTTTGGAGAAATTTTCTGTTTTTAAAAAACCCCAACTTTGATGGGGCCTGACCGTGGATTCAGGTTTTAGGGAAATTTTGCGGGGAGGATTTAAGGAGTGGGCGAAGGGCAGGGTTAAAATCAGGCCCAAACTCTCAAAGGCTCACCCCAAAAAAAGGAGGGAAAGTTTCAAGCCCGTTTTGTAAAGGGGTTCAAAGATCTAGGTTTTTTTCCCCCTTTTAAAAAACCCCACACACGGTTTTTGACCCCAGCCTTTGTGGAAGGGTTAAGGAACCATCAAGAAACAAAATGAAAATGGGGGTGAGCCGGAATAAAAGGGCTTGGAATTTTAATTTTTAGTTTTTTCCAAGTGGTAGAGGAATCGAGAAAAAAAATACCACAGTCCCTAAAACAAAGAAAAAACCTGTTGAGGACTTTTTTTGACCCCAAAAACTTTTTTTGGACAAAACGGCGACATCGGGATTAAAATTCTTTAGACTTCGGTCCAAAACATCTCTGCCTTCTAAATAAAAACGTAACCGAAACATCTCTCTTGGGCACGGCATTAGCTTAAATGTTCTCTCCTCCTGCCGGATAAAGTCACTCTTGTGCGCTGTTGTGTTCTTAATCCAGCCACCTTACTTCCCCTTCCTCAAGGGGGGACTGAGGACGAAGAGGAATCACAAGAATGCAGTGCACATGAAGAGAGCCATGATTGCTTTGAAACATAAATGGAAACCCTCTTTTGCCCTTTTTACTGTACTCTGCTCGACAACACGGTATGTTTTTTTTTGTGGTGGATGCTGCTGCTGCCACGAACAGTGGTATACTGAAAATTAAGAAAATGGGAAGTACATAAGAAAAAGGCAAGAGGAAATCAACAGTGAAAAGCAGCCAACGGCCCCCAAAGGGGGTGAGAAAGGGGGAGCAAGTCAGTTGTAGTTTGGTGAAGAGAAAACCCCCACTAACCCAAAGGAGACTGTGGCCCCGATGCAGGAAAAAGCTTCACTGGAGAAAAGGGAAAACTGGAAAAAGAAGGGGCCGAAGAAAAGGAACGTTATATGGGTGGGGGGCGCTTTTCTTACCCCGGGACAATAACAGCTTTTGTTTCAATGGGCACAGGACCCGGGGCATCAGTCAAACACCCTGATGAAGACATTTTTGGGCAGCCTTTTGGGAAAACACCTTTAGGTTTTTTAACCCGACATTCGCTGAGCAGGGGGGAAAGTGGGAAAAGGGTTCCAACGGGACTTGAAAAGTGGGATGCTTAAAGGGGGGCAAAGAAAAACGGGGATAAGCCTGCCCAAGCCTTGTTTAGTGTTTGGTACAAAGCCCCGGGGGGGCAGTTGGCTCTCTCGCCCCATGGATCCTGTTTGGCAGGTTTCCCCCCAAAGGGTTGTTGCCCTATTTTCCCAAGCAGTTGCAGCTTTCAAAATTTATGTTAGAAATACCAATGTTTCAGCTTTAGCTAAAGAGGTTTTCTTTAACATTCCAGAGGTTTTTTCTTCCATTTCCCGATCCCCGACTGGGGAAGTTGCTGCCCCTAAGCACGGGCCCCGGACTGGGTCTACTTTAAGAAGTTTGTGCGGGTTTTTAAACTCTGGAACTTTTGGGGTTTGAAAAGGGGGATAACCCCAAATCCTGCTGGGCCCCGGGGGGGGCCAATCTGTTTTGGGGGCGGGAAAAAGCCCCCAAATGGATCCAAAGCTTCAACAAAGATACTCCAGCCCCCCGAGAGAAGAGATGCGGGTTTCCCATTGGACTGAGTGTAATTTTTGTTTTCCCAACTCTTAGTCAGAACCCATCAGTGGCCATTTCAAAGGAGAGAGGGGATGGGCCAAATTTTGGTAAAAACTTTTAAACTTTACTCAGTGGCCACCCAAATTTCCCTTTTATTTGGGGATTTTAGGGTTTTCTGTCCCCAGGTTCCCATACAGTTGGCAACTTTTAAAATGAACAATCTTCCCCCTGCACGGTGTATATTTCATGTGTGTGCTGACAAATTTTCTGGGGCCCCTCCTGCCCCTTTCTGGGGTATGTAGAAAGGAAACAGGGGAAGGGCTGGGGGGTTCAGGGGCCCCCTTTTTAAAAAGGAAAGATAAACAGGCGAAGCCCCCCTTGACAAAGGATTTAGTCTAACAAAAATGGGCCCGTCAAAAACGGGGAAAACCAGGGTGAAAGCAATTTCCCCCTAAACCCCTTTAAACCCTTTTTTAAAAAACCTCAGGAGGGGTGGGTGGAGGGGAATTTTGGGTTTTGGGAGGGGGTACTTTGGGGGGGGGGATTTTGAGAAAATGGCTTAAGTATAAGCTAACCGCATAATAAAAAACCAAAACTGTTTTGTTTGCTCAGTGGGTTTGGGCCCCATAGGGGCCCCTGTCCCTCTAGATATTCCGTTTTTGGGCACGGAGTTTTTTCTTTTTTAGTTGTACAACCCAAATCCACCACAAACCCATGACTTGAGGCTGGAAGGGCCCCGAACGGGATTACCAAAAAAAAACCCCCCCTCCAACCCCCGGGGGGTTTGGGGTTTTCAGTTTACCGAGGGTTTAAATTTCACCTTTCGTTCCGTTTGTATGGGGGGAAAAGGCAGATTCCTGGGTGACTTTACCACCAAAGGGTACTGTTCCCCATACTGTTTAAAAACGCAGCAGAAAAAAGACAAATCAAGTAAATTTTAATGGGGGATGTATATTGGGGGATGTGGAGACCCCAAAGTCAGGACTTTGGATGGGGGCAATTGCACTGGCAATGTGCCCCTGACCC
>JAODAL010026236.1:0-57137 GCA_025379985.1 Phyllomedusa bahiana
CCCCCCAAATATTAGAACTAAAAATGATAAATTTAAATAGGGGGGCCCAAATTTTTTCTAATGTATTCGAGGCTGTAATAAATGGACAGATGCGAGGTAACTGCTAGAAACATCGAGTTAAAGGGGCGATCACTGTGCCAGATGAGGAAGATGCGGCTTGGCTTGAATACCTGCAGGTATGTCCCAGACTTGCGGCGTTCCGATATTATAGGGCATGACTACTTGTGTGATGTCAGCACACTGGGCCACACCTCTTAAGTCCCCATTCGTAACTAGGGACAGTCGTATGTTGGAACGACATAAGTCTTGGACTACCTGTATATGTTAGAAAACATAAAAATGAAAAACTGATAATTGGTTCTGAAGCCACCAAATGCCGCCCAACATAATGCAAAATGAAGATTAATCAGTTAACTAATAAAGAAAACAAATATAGATAAAGAAAGTCCTTAGAACAGTCAAAAAGTGCTGCTGGGAGTTAGAAATCACTTTCTATGTTGAGGACAGGAGCTTCTTTGCGTCATGTATAAACAATGTTGCAGATTTATCAATACTAGCTAAGGCCGCGTCTACACGGCAGAATATAAAATACTGCTCAGATTCTAATTAGAATCCATCAATTTTCATCTTTTGTCATGCTTTCGGATTTTGGGCACCGCCTGCCATAGAACAATAATCCGACGTTTTCCTGTGAATTATAGAATATGTTCTAATTATTTTGGTTGTATTTCAGATTTGAAATTTGACTTCAGAAAATCTGACCTGTGTAGATAACAGCTCAAATTTTCTAGTTGGAAATCCAACTGTAAACTAGTCCAGTGGAGATATAGCCTAACTCTCAGACATTATAAATTTAGACTAGATAGTATACAAATGTGTCACATTTATCATAGTGTTCATAAATCTGGTGCAGGTTACAACTGTCCAGTCTAACTTTATGCCTTTTTTAAGTTGGCTTAATTTATGCCTCTAACTTATGGCAACATTTTGGGACACATTTTGGCACACGGCGTTGCTTAGTAAGCCACTTCCCTTCTTTATCAAGGTCACCCCCCTTTTTGACAAGGTCACAACTTTTTGCTGAGTGGGGCAGATGTGTCTAGAAACTGTATCAACCACATTATAAATGTAGTATAAAGCATGCACAGCATTATTTTTGGTGCAAATAGTGACAGAATTCTGGCACAGCTATCTTGATTAATGTGTGCCAATGCACTAGAATGCACCAAAAAAAGTAAATGGGGCTGTCCTTACCTGGTGCCCAACAGAACCACTAATCCTTGCACTTGTAAAGAGCAGTACAGGACATGAAGTACTGCACTGTAGTGTAGACATGCGTTACTAGTAGTGTTGAGCGATTTTTATCGACAAAGTTGAAATCGGCAAGGTTTTTATGGTGATCGAAATTTCCAGATCATGCGATAATTAAGGTTAAAATCTGTGCATCATCTATTAAGATCGCGCCTTTTTCGGCGCTTCCTGTAATTTTGGCGGCCAGCAAATCAGATTACAGAATAGAGCAGGGTGAGATGTGTGTGCGACGTCATGACTGGGATGTGTATGATTGCGATTGGCTGGAAAAATCACATGACCTCGTTTTACATAGAACAGCGTTTCCTGTTTCAGCCTCAGTGTCTCTCAGCGTCTCATAGGGATAGGACCTGCGCTCTGCCTGTGGCCAAACAGCTCAGCGAAATTAGTCTATTTCTGCACAGAGAAACCTCTACTATTAGCTGTGATCCTTCCAATTTAGTTATATTAGAGATTTGAAGATTTTATGTATTAGCTAGAGAATTTAAAGCAGCATCTACCGCTGTAAATTCACGGCGGGGGGAGCAGGGAGGGGGGCCCGCGGGCGAACACAGACAAGCTCTATCTATAAAGAACACTGGATAAAGTTCACCAAGACTTAGTGTAGACATTGTAGTGGAATATCTTTATTATTAACAGTTTGCTATTGAAATATTTCCTGGATATTGGGCAGCCTGAACTTATATTGGATACACATCATTTCTAGTAACTGCAGGTCTCTTTGTTAGGTGCAAAACTCCACTTTTATTAACAGTATACATTTCAGATATGTGTTCATTTTAATTTTACCCATTACACCTGTGACGGTTGATATATCCACCTTGCAGTTAAATTACAATCCAGCAATCTTGTAGTCAGCACAGGTTTGTTGCCAAAAACACAGTGTATCATACAAAAACATAACAGTTACGTGTTTTTTGACTTTTGCGCACCCAGCATTGTTCATTGACGCAGCATGAATGTAAATCTTAAAACAGCAATTCTATATTTACCACAGGTGAATTGAGAGGTGCAAAAAATACCGTTTATTATACCAAAACATAACAGTTACGTGTTTTTTGACTTTTGCGCACCCAGCATTGTTCATTGACGCAGCATGCATGTAATTCTTAAAACAGCAATTCTATATTCACCACAGGTGAATTGAGAGGTGCAAAAAATACCGTTTATTATACCAAAACATAACAGTTACGTGTGTTTTGACTTTTGCGCACCCAACATTGTTCATTGATGCAGCATCCACGTAAATCTTAAAACAGCAATTCTATATTCACCAGAGGTGAATTGAAAGGTGCAAAAAATACCATTTATTATACCAAAACATAACAGTTACGTGTTTTTTTACTTTTGCGCACCCAGCATGGTTCATTGACGCAGCATCTCACGTAAATCTTAAAACAGCAATTCTATATTCACCACAGGTGAATGAAAGGTGCAAAAAATACCGTTTTATTATACCAAAACATAACAGTTACGTGTTTTTTTCTTTTGCCACCCCAGTTTGTTCATTGACGCAGCATCACGTAAATCTTAAAACAGAAATTCTATAGTTCACCACAGGTGAATTGAAAGGTGCAAAAAATACAGTTGTTTATACGAAAACATAACAGTATACTGTTTTTTTTCTATTGCGCACCCAGCTTTGTTCATTGACGCAGCTTCCACGTAAATCTTAAAACAGCAATTCTATAGTCACCACAGGTGAATTGAAAGGTGCAAAAAATACCGTGTATTATACGAAAACATAACAGATACGTGTTTTTTGACTTTTGCGCACCCAGGTTTGTTCATTGACGCAGCATCCACGTAAATCTTAAAACAGCAATTCTATAGTCACCACAGGTGAATTGAAAGGTGCAAAAAATACCGTGTATTATACGAAAACATAACAGATACGTGTTTTTGAAATTTGCGCACCCAGTTTGTTCATTGGACGCAGCATCCACGTAAATCTTAAAACAGCAATTCTATAGTCACCACAGTGAATTGAACAGTGCAAAAAATACCGTGTATTATACGAAAACATAACAGATACGTGTTTTTTGACTTTTGCGCACCCAGCTTTGTTCATTGACGCAGCATTCACGTAAATCTTAAAACAGCAATTCTATAGTCACCACAGGTGAATTGAAAGGTGCAAAAAAAAACGTGTATTATACTAAAAAATAACAGATACGTTTTTTTTGACTTTTGCCACCCAGCTTTGTTCATTGACGCAGCTTCCACGTAAATCTTAAAACAGCAATTCTAGAGTCACCACAGGTGAATTGGAAGGGGCAAAAAATACCGTGTATTATAAGAAAACATAACCGATACGTTTTTTTTACTTTTGCGCACCCAGCTTTGTTCATTGACGCAGCATCCACGTAAATCTTAAAACAGCAATTCTATAGTCACCACAGGTGAATTGAAAGGTGCAAATAATACATTGTATTATACGAAAACATAACATATAATTGTTTTTTTTACTTTTGCGCACCCAGCTTTGTTCATTGACGCAGCATCCACATAAATCTTAAAACAGCAATTCTATAGTCACCACAGGTGAATTGAAAGGTGCAATAAAATACCAGTGTATTGCTAGAAACATAACAGATATTTTTTTACTTTGCGCACCCAGCTTTTGTTCATTGAGGCAGCATCCTACGTAAAATCTTAAAACAGCAATTCCCTATAGTCCACACACTAGTGAATGAAAGGTGTAAAAAATGACCTGTTTACTATACAAAACATAACATGATACTGGTTTTTTGACTTTTGCTGCACACCAGCTTTGTTCATTGACGCAGCATCCCACGTAAATCTTAAAACATCAATTCTAAGTCACCACCAGGTGAATTTGAATTGGTGGCAATAATGTACCGTGTATTTATACCTGAACAACTATAACTAGATACGTTTTTTTACTTTTGCGCACCCAGCTTTGTTATTATGCAGCATCCACGTAAGTCTAAAACAGCAATTCTATAGTCACCGACAGTGAATTGAAAGGTGCAAAAATAACCGGTGTATTATACGAAAACATAACAGATAACTTTTATTTTGACTTAATTGCGCACCAGCTTGTTCATTGACGCAGCATCCACGTAAATCTTAAAACAGCAATTCTATAGTCACCACAGGTGAATTGAAAGGTGCAAAAAATACCGTGTATTTTAAGAAACATAACAGAACGGTTTTTTTGACTTTTTCCACCCAGCTTTTTTCTTTTACGCACTTCCCCTAAAATTTAAAAAACAATTTATAGTCACCACAGGTAATTGGGAAGGTGCAAAAAATACCGTGAATTATAAAAACATAACAGATACGTTTTTTTTTTTTCTTTTTCGCCCCCCGCTTTGTTCATTGACGCAGGGACCACGTAAATCTTTAAAAAACAATTTTTTTAGTCACCACAGGTGAATTTAAAGGGGCAAAAAATACCGGTATTTTACGAAAACAAACATATACTGTTTTTTTACTTTTGCGCACCCAGCTTTGTTTATTGACGCAGCATCTCTAAATCTTAAACAGAATTCTATAGTCACCCCAGTGAATTGAAAATGCAAAAATAACGTGTATTATAAGAAAAAATAACAGATACGTTTTTTTTGACTTTTGCGCACACAGCTTTGTTCATTGACCAGCATCCACGTAAATCTTAAAAAGCATTTTATAGTCACCACAGGTGAATTGAAAAAGGGCAAAAAATATAGGGATTATACGAAAACATAACAGATACGGTTTTTTTGACTTTTTGCGCCCCCCAGCTTTGTTCATTTTACGCAGCATCCACGTAAATCTTTAAAACAGCAATTCTATTTCACCACAGGGAATTGAAAGGTCTTGACTTTTATAACCTAAGTGGTTGCCTGAGTAGCACGTATCCTTTGACTTTGTGGGTGTTAATTTCAGCTTCTCCAGCTTGTTTGGGTGTAATAATGAGGGTTTTTTCTCTCCCATAGACTTTAATGGTAATCGCTCATAAACGATGCCACTATCGAAAAAAACCCTTTTCATGCGCCGACTATCGACATCGCTCAAAACTCATAGCCAATGCAAACGCTCAACACTAGTTATAACGACCAATCACTGCATACACTTACAATACGAGATTTTACAATTAAAATGTTCATGATAATTGGTTTGATCTTTCATCAATCACATGAGTTGCAGAACAGCAGTGTCTGTGACATTGTATAGTAGGTGTGGTTTAAAAATACAATGCCCCAGGGAAGAAATTTGTATGATGAACATATGTTTCCTGAGGCAATTGCGACTTGAGGGACCAGTGTAATTATAGACATTTGCGCTGCTGGCATTGGACACTAGGTGATGTGTTCTAGGTAGTTTTACCTGATACCTACATCTATGAATTTGTATACGCCATTTTTTTTTAACTTGGTGCTGACACACCAGTTTTAAATAGTTATAGAGTGTATAACAGGAGTTTATAATATGACAGTATGAATGAAAGTGACATGCACCATTTTGGCATATAGAGGGTAATGCGCCAAACTTTGGATAGCAGTTTCGCATCAAACTTTGGTGCATTCTTGGAGTATTAAAATGTGTCGTGCCATCTATAGTACAGTACGCCAGCAGTTTTTTGGCACAGTATACACAAAAAAATACTTCATGCTAATTCAAAGATGTTGCTCTAAGTATCTATGTAGTTTACTAGCACCAATAATTAATAGTATGTGTATAAGACAGCTCATGTGTTGTGGGGGAATTGTGGGGGTCTTATTACAAATTTTAACTGTTCACATAATTCTGCAAACATATAGGGTGACATGTATGAACAGGGCTGCGCCAGTTTTCAAGTATGCTTTGCAGCTAAAAACTTGTGCTAGCTCTATTCTATACAGTTGTGTTCAAAAGTTTAGATATCCCGGCCGATATTGCTTTCTTGGCCTTTTTTCAGCGAATATGAATGATAACACAAAATCATAATTTTCCACTCCTGGTTAGTGGTTGGGTGAAGCCACTTATTGTCACACTACTGTGTTTTCTTTTTTTAAATCATAACAACAAACAAAAACATCCAAATGACCCTGATCAAAAGCTCCCATACCCCAGTTCATAGTACCGTGTATTGCCCCCTCTAACATCAATGACAGCTTGAAGTCTGCCCATTCTTCTCGGAAACAAGCCTCCAGTTCCTGTAAATTCCTGGGCTGTGTTGCATGAACTGCAGATCTTCCCAGAGTGGCTCAATGATATTGAGGTCAGGAGACTGAGATGACCACTTCAGAACTTTCACTTTTTTCTGCTGTAGCCAATGACAGATCGACTTGTGTTTTTATCATGTTGGAACGTCCAAGTACATCCCATGCGCAGCTTCTGCACTGATGACTGCAAATTTGCCTCCAGTATTTGCTGATAATGTGCTGCATTAATTTTTCCTTCAACTTTGACCAAGTTTCCTGTGCCTTTATAGCTTACACATTCCCAAAACATCAGTGATCCAGCTCCATGCTTTACACTAGGAACTTCTTTCATCATAGGCCTGGCTGAGACCTCTCCAAATTTAACGTTTATGGTTGTGGCCAAAAAGTTTGATTTTGGTGATACTTTCACCAAGTCTTTTTCAACAAAATAAAACACAAACAACTTGGTTGGATTCTAATGGTTTTTATGGTTGCGGACATAATTACTGTACCGCATGTAAATATGCTGCTAAAACAAAAGTTTTTAAATCTTCAGTTACGAATAAAACACACACCATAAAAAATCATATCAATTGTAATAGCCAATAAGTAGTGTATTGAATAACATGCAAAATGTGTAACATACAATATGTTGGCTGCACAACGGGCCCACTCACAGTTAGAATCAGGAGACATCTCTCTGATTCCATCAGACGTGCTTGTTTTAGGTGCTCCTCGTTCTCTAAACATTTTCAGGAAGTGCACGCAGGTAATTTGTCATGATTTTCTTTCTGTGGAATAGAGAAAGTGGCACGTCCCGTGAGAGGGGGCGATCATCATAAAAAATTACTTAGCAGGGAATCCCGTTGGATTTTTGATTTAGCTACCCGCATGCCACAGGGGCTTAATATATAGCATGATATTACATACTTTTATTAAAACATCAGTTTTCATCTAAATTTGTATTTTTTGTATGGTCTTGTCAGGTGTTTTTGTATATATATATATATATATATATATATATATATATATATATATATATAAAAAAAAGAAAAAATCAGCAGCACTATCTCCAAAAATATAGATTAACAGGATGCCAGCAACCAGATAAGACCGGCTAAAGGACTTCGCTGATTATAGAATACAATAAATGTCGCAGAACTCAACAGGTAACGGTGTTTATTCCAACATGTTAGCAGACGACGTTTCGGCTCTCTCTCAGAGCCGTTTTCAAGTGATATAAAAGTGCACAAGTGATCATATAAATGACATTACAAATTACAATTAATCAATCATATAATCTCAAAATACAATTAGAAAAACATTAAAATACATTCCATACATAAAGTGTCACAATAGTGAATGAAGAGGCAACATTACATTACAATAACATTGCCAATAAATACAATGTGCAAGTGTATATTTAATATATAATGTTAATAAGGAGGCGGAGACATAAAACGCTTACCTAATAATCAAATCAATAGCTATATAGCAGCCAAGAATACAATATACTTCGGCGTTCTCAAAAGTCCACTGCGCATGTCCGGAAGTGTAAAGAAACTACAAAACCTAGTATGAACTACAAATGTATACTGCGCATGTCCGGAAATGTAGTGCATCTCACTTGACACCACAGCAATCAACTGCGCATACCCGGAACTTAACAAAGCAAAAGCGTCCTTAGCAACAACATAACATTATAACTCCACAGTTATACACTGAACCGAAATAACAGCTCAGCGCATATCGTGAAAAAGACCGCAGGCAAAATACAAACCGAACCGAAAAACAGTCGGTATTTTAAATTGGGGGCAAAAATAAAAAAGGAATATTCAGCAATAACGGTTGGAACAGGCCAAACACAAAACCTAAATAATGGAAACGTATTGACATTTATAAGTGAAATACGTAGCCACCAATTAAGGAGGCCCCCAAAATCATCAACCCCAACCTAATGCCTAGTCCAAAATGGTGACTCCTCACCTTTTTGAAGCAACAATAAAAAAAAGAAAATAATAAAAAATAAAAATAAATAAATAAATAATAAATACAAAATAACAAAAACTGAAAAAATAATAATAAAATAATAATAATAATAAAAAATAATAATAAAAAATACTAACGGACATGCGCAATGCACCCAAGACACAAATAAAGTATTACAATTAATTCTTTTATTATTGAAACAAATCTTAATAATATCTTAAAAAAATTCTATTACAAGAATCCAAAATTAAAGGTAGGTTATATGCCTCCAATCTCCATAAAAAGTGATAAACCATAAATTTTTTATATCAAAAAAAAAGAAAGAAGAAAAACAAAAATTAAAAAATAAATATTTACGGGGGGGGAATGAAGGCAAAATGTAAAAAGGTCACTTAAACAGCGTGTTGAAATTTTTAATAATATTCAAACCTTTTGGTTTCAGAGCTCCTTTTTTAAAAAAAATCCATTCTATTCTCTTTCTTTAACAAAGTCAAGCGATCACCCCCTTGCAGGGGGACAGGGAACAGGGTCAAAAAACCTACTTTTTAAGTCCCATTCACTGTGTCCTGCCTCAACACTGTTTAGAGACGGGTGATAAGTCTCTTTTTGCGTAGGGGTGTATTGGGGTTGTTCAATTAGTTTTTAGGACATTGATTCAAAAAAATTTAAATTGCGGGCCCCCCCCCCCCCAAACCAAAAAATGAAAATTACCACTCTGTATAAAAAAAATAAAATTTGTCCTGAAAATCATTTGTAATGGGGTCCCTAAAAACATCCCCTTTCATAATCAATTTACAGTTAACAATTTAAACACAGATAGGACCCAAACTCTAAATTGGCCCAAAAATAGCGGGAAAGAAAATTTGGGAAAAAATTGATTTTTTTCACAGTTGGTCCTTTAATTTTGGTCTTTTATAGACATTTTGGAAAGTTTGAAACCCACAACATTAGAAAAAGCTTTTTTCGGAGGAAATCCCAATACTTTTAATGACCCCCGAAATAGTGGATCTGATCATTAAACGTAGACAAAAACCAAACCGGGGACATAAGAAGGGTTTTCCCTCCCAAAATTTTACGGGCTTTCTCACAATATTTTTAACCCTTTCAACATGAAAAGTTTTAAATTTTAGAGGGTTTCCCCCTGTAAAGAATTTTTTAGTCATCCATCAACTTTTTTTCCCCATGTTTCCTAGAGTCTATAATTCGGCGAGCTCTTAAGAGTTGGCTAATAAAAAAGACTTCCGCAAACTTTAGGATGGTACTAAAAAATGCAAAAGAGTTTTCCCTGTCATTTTCCCTTACGTATAAATCCCTTATAACTTGTCACCAAAAGACAAAAACTTTATATCCCCAAAAAATAATTTTTCATAAAAGGGACGCAAGGTAAATTTAATGTCCTTCAAAAACTATTCAAAAAAGAAACCGAATTCCAAAAAGTATCAATAGACCCAACCAAAACAAAAACCATCGTCTATGACCTCCTCAAAATTTTTCAAAAATGGGGAGCACATAGACGAAGTTCCTCTCAAAAATTTAAACATACAAAATTTTTCATATGTTGGGGCAACATTTGTCCATGCCATGTAAAAATAAAAAGAGTAAATCAATTAAAAATTTTTTAGTGCTCCGAAAAATCGTTTGTGACAGAGTCTGTGAAAAAGGTGAAAGACCCTTTTTCAGGTTTTTTAAATTTACTATAAAGGTAACAACGTCAAAAGAAGCCCAAAAAGACCTTTTGGGGAAGGATATGGAATTAATTTTCATAAAAAGCTGGTGTCGGTACATAGGGGGGGAAAATGAACAATAGCCCACTCAAAAATTTGTTAAGAAAAAAAAAACATGACTAACCAAAGGGAAACCCTGCCCACACGATCGGTCTCAGGTGGGTTTTTAATATTTTTGTATTTCGGCAGAAAATACATATGGGTGTAAGGGAAAAACAAAAGAAATCCTTAAGTTTAGATAAAATGACCTCCACAAAAGGGTTTTTAATGATCTATTAAATTTTTTACTAAATACCAATTTCGGACACTTGATAAAACACTATCATCGTATAGATAATTACGTGTGCTTTGCCATATATTGTGCAGTCCCTAATTTCAATTGCCCCACCCTTATCCGCAGATCTTATAGAAATATTAGGATTATCAGTTAACTCTTTAATAGCTAAAATCTCAGAAGAAGTTAAATTAGGGTGATTCAATATATGGCCCTTATTACTATGTTGTAAGTGTTCCACATCCTTTTTAACCAACTGTATAAAAGTTTCAATGGGGTGAGAAACCAAAGGAGGATTGAACTCACTAGGGAGAGAAAGATTAAAATCTCTCAACCTGAACTCCATCATCCCGGAATCACCATCCCCAGAAACTCCAGCAGTACTTCCTTGTGATGTGAACCAAACTTTTAACTTTAATTTACGCAAAAACTGTTGCAATTCAAGATCTAAATTAAACCAATCAACTTTTTGGTCGGGACAAAAAGAAAGTCCCTTAGATAACAAACACTGTTGCGCTTCAGAAAGAGTGAGAGATGAAATATTTACCACGGTAGAAGAAGTTATTTTTTCTTGTTCCCCACATTTTTGCTGTTCACAGTCCGAACATATTTTTGTCTCCTGGTTCTTGCGTTTCTTTCCGCCTCTCCTTGTGGGCCGCCGTCTAACAGATCTTCCTGAGGATTCACTAAAAAAGAACCTTCACTTTTTGTACGTTGTTTATCAACCTTTCCAATATTAGATCCTTTGGACCAATTATTTCTTTTAATATAATTTTCCTGTGCCCAAGAATAAACTGTCCCAGTCTCGTAATCCTGCAAATCCCGGCTGGCTTCCTGTCATTATGGCGGCCAGCAAATCAGCTTACAGAATAGAGCAGGGTGAGATGTGTGTACGACGTCATAACTGGGATGTGTATGGTTGCGATTGGCTGGAAAAATCACATGACCTCGTTTTACATAGAACAGCGTTTCCTGTTCAGCCTCAGTGTCTCTCAGCGTCTCAGAGCAGAAGGACGTGCACTCAGCTTGTGTCCAAACAGCTCAGCGAAATTATTCTATTTCTTCACAGAGAAACCTCTACTATTAGCTGTGATTCTTACAATTTAGTTAGATTAGAGATTTTATGTAGTTAGGTAGAGAATTTAAAGGAGCATCTACCGCTGTAAAGTCACGGGGGGAGAGGGAGGGGGCCCCCGCGGGGGAACACAGACAAGCTCTATAAAGAATACTGGATAAAGTTCACCAAGACTTAGTGTAGACATTGCACTGCAATAGCTTATTATTAACAGTTTTCTATTGAAATATTTCCTGGATATTGGTCAGCCTGAACTTATAGGATACACATCTTTTCTAGTAACTTCAGGTCTCTTTGTTAGGTGCAAAACTCCACTTTTATTATCAGTATACATTTCAGATAGGTGTTCATTTTCAATTTTGCCCATTCCACCTTTGTTGATATATCCACCTTGCACTTAAATTTTAATCCAGCAATTTTATAGTCACCACAGGTGAATTGAAAGGTGCCAAAAATATCTTGTATTATACGAATACATAACAGATACGTGTTTTTTGACTTTGGCGCACTACAGCTTTGTTCAATGAGCAGCATGCACTTAAATTTAATCACAATTTTATATCACACAGGTGAATTGAAAGTGCCAAAAATATCTTTCTTATACGAATACATAACAATTCTGGTTTTGACTTTGCCGCACTACACTTGTTCTTTGAGGAAGCTTGCACTTAAATCTTGAATCCTGAAATTTTTATAGTCACCACTGTGAATTGAAAGGTGCCAAAATATCATGTATTATACTGGAATACAAACAGATACAAGTTTTTGACTTTGGCGCACTACAATTTGTTCATTGAGAGCTTGCACTTATAATCTGAATCCAGCAAATTTTATAGACCCACAGTGAATTTGAAAGGTGCGAAAAAATTTCTTGTATAATACGAATACATAACAGATACGAGTTTTTTGACTTGCGCACTACAGCTTATGTTACTAATTGAGGCAGCTTGCACTAAATTGAGAAATACAGCACTTTATAGTCCCCACAGTGAATTGAAAGGTGCCTAAAAATATCTTGTATTATCAAATAACATAACAATACGTATTTTATTATGACTTTGGCGCACTACAATATGTTCATTTAGGGAGCTTGCACTTAAATTGAATCACAATTTTATAGTCACCACAGGAGAATTGATAGGTGCCAAAAATAACTTGATTATCCGAATACATTTCAGATATAGTTTTTTCACTTGGCCGCAGCCAGCTTTGTTGATAGATCTACTTTGCAGTTAAATTTGAATCCAGCAAATTTTGTAGTCACCAAGGTAATTGATAGGTGCAAAAATACCTTTTATAAACCGAATACATTTCAGATACGTGTTTTTTCACTTTTGGCGCATGCCACTTTGTTGATAGATCTTCTTGCAGTTATATTTTGCATCCACAATTTTGTTTGAAATAAGGAATTGAGACAAAGCTGTGATTTGCAGTCTTTAATAAGAACATTCCAAAACACATCCATACCTTCTCAAATTTTTATAATTCAGAACATGGAGCGAAATTCAGTTAGGTTTTTACGCGAGCAAAGAGGGAAAGGACATGAGGTAGATGTACGAGAGAAGGTGCTCCATCCAGTCTGCTGACAACACCATGCCAGCAGATCGTCAGTTGCAGGACCGTCATGCCTGTCATCGCTGGGTCAGGGCCCTGTGAATCCTCAGTAACGAACAGCGTCGCCAATCTGGTCCCCTTCTAGGGTAAATGCAACCTGCATCCACAGTCTTACCAACCTCGTCCTCCCATTCACGGCCCCCAAAAGGTCCCTCATCAGCATCACCAGCACCGCCAACATGAAGCAGCCCAAAGTTCAACTCTTGTACTCCCACCACTGTGATAATCCCTTTTCTTGAAGACCTCTTTTATGACAAAATGCGTTGGGGTCAGAATGCAAGTTAATAATATCAAGAGGCCAAGAGGATGATTTTCTCTTCTCTGACGCCCAGTTTACTGATGCCATCCGAAGGAGGAAAGGAAGCCGGACATCGGCATAACAAAAAAAAATCCGGGCGGTCGCAACGCCTTGCATTCCTCTAGCTTTGTAAGCCCGCAGCTCCTGGATGCAGAATGTCAGGACGACAAAGTCACCTGTGGTTAGATAGATGATGACTACAATTGTGGATCCAACGAGGTCTTTTCTGCAGAATTTAGCTTGCGAGCGCTTCATCACTGGACGAGGAGGAAGACGATGGGTAGTGTCCAGTACGCGGTTATCCGCCTCAAAAGGGAGAGGGCGGTCGGCAGAATCCGCTGATAGATTCCGCCAGCCACGGTCAGCGCAACCCCGCTCCTCGCTTATCGCTGTCAAAAGGTCCAGGACCTCTCAAGCCTGGGCCTTCTTTGACCAAGCCTCTGATTCACCCAGCGATGTCATATGCCGCCTTTGCCGTAAACGCATAAGTAGAGGCAAGAACCTTAGGTGGTTAACCACCACCAACATGTCTAGTCACATGCAGCGAATGCATGAGTTGAAATGGAGGCAACACTTGGCCAAAAAAGGCCAGACCGACGCCGGGCCTCCAACCACTGTCACACCCTCTGTCTCCGCCTCCTCCGCCACCACCAAGCGTTCCTCAGCTGCCCATGTCTCTCAGAGTCATGATCAGGGATCAGCCTCCGCTTCAGCCTCCACCGTCGCCCGAGTACCACCAGCACCACCAGAGACCCATCCTACCCCTTCTCCTTCCGCCAGTTTGATGACCTGCACGCCGTACAGCGGCCAGTCTAGCAGCCAGCCTTCTGTCTTCCAGGTTTGGGAGCAGAAGAAACACTTTAACCCAAACCATCCCAAAGCCAAAAGCCTGAATGTCGGCATTGCCAGGCTTTTGGCCTTTGGGAAATGTTGCCTTTCCGTCTGGTGGACACAGATGGATTCCGCCACATCATGGCCCTTGCCTGTCCCCAATACCAGATGCCGAGCAGGCATTTCTTTGCCAGAAAAGCCGTCCCTGCCCTGGCCAGCCTGCATCTGTGGCCGGAAAAGTCCATCTCACCACCGACACATGGACTAGTAAAGCACGGCCCAGGCCGCTCTTTCTCTGTGTCAGGTCACTGGGTGAGGGGGTTGGATGTCCTGGGGTGACGATGGCTCTCAGGCTCGGCGCATGCTCTTCAAAACCGCAGGGATGGTGCAGTGCTCTTTCCCCCAAGGTCCTCTGGTGGCATCACGTGCCCAGAGAAACCAAGCCGTGTTGAAATTAATCTGTCTTGGAGACCGTCCACACACAGGTCAGGAGCTGTGGACGGCTCTCCGCAACGAGACCGAGCGCTGGCTGGGTACCAAGAACCTTGTGCCAGGCAAGGTGGTGTGCGATAACGGGCGAAATCTGCTGGCCGCCCTTAAGATCGGTAGGCTGGAGCACATCCCTTGCCTGGCACATGTCATGAACCTTGTCGTCCAGAAATTTCTAAAGAGCTACCCGGTCTGGACTGCCTGCTGATGAAGGCTCGAGTCTAAGTTCGCACTTCCGCCGTTCGCACCCTGCTTCGTCCCGCCTGGCTGCGTTGCAGCGTCAGCTCGGCCTCCCCGTCAACCGTCTCATTGTTGACGTGGCAACACGCTGGAATTCCACCCTCCACATGCTCCAGCGATTGTGGCAGCAGCGCAATGCCATTACGCAGTACGAAGTGACACATGGCCTGACAAGCAGCGGTGCGGACCTCGGGGTGTTGAGCCACCGAGAGTGGAGGCAGGTGAAAGAGCTCTGCACCATCCTTGCCAGTTTTGAAGAAGCCACCAAAATGGTCAGTGCGGACAATGCCCTTGTCAGCATGAGCATTGTGGTGATCTTAGTTCTGGAACGATCGTTGGACACTCTGAAACAACAGGTCCCGCCAGCGACGGAGGAGGAGACGGACACAATGCGGACACGGAGCCTTTCTCTCCGTCAAATCCACAAGGCCCGACAGTTTCACAAATTTCATCCGGTCTTCATTAGGCAGTGGTTTCGGCTGGGTCCAGATCTAGTGCAAGTGGCACACTCAGCTCTCAGGGTGCAATCATCTCAAGGCAATCAGGCTGTGTTGAAGCGTGCCAGAGGCAGCGGAGGAGAGGAGGAGGAGGAGGAGAGGTATTCCTAGACCCGATGTTACCGACGTCCCTCGCCTGGAAAGAGTTGGCGCGAATTGAGGCGGCGGAGGAGGAAGATGAGAGATCAGTTTGCTATTTCCCCTCGACCCAGAGGCTTGGGAATCAAGGCTCCATCTACTCACATTAGTGCTTGGATGCTCCATATCCTCCAACAAGATCCTCGCATACGGCCATAAAAATAGAACAAACAGTTGCTGGGTGGGCCACCCTCCTGGATCCCCGTTACAAAACTAAACTCAGCACTTTCCTTCCAACCCCCAAAATAGAGAGTAAAAAGCAGGACATATGGAGACCAGCTGATTGACACCTGGTGACATCTGTTGCGCCGCTTCACGTTCCCCAAATGTCACGGTGGAACAACATCAGCCGATGTGAACAGCAGTAGAGTGCCAAGTAGGCGAGAGCGGCAGCAGCAGCAAGTGTGCAGAAGCCTAATGGGTGACCTCTGGGCAATCTATTGTTACATCTCACCAACGCAATGCAATGCAGGGCACACATCCAACACACAGAGACAGCTTAGATCATGGTGCACGACTTATCTGCGTCTCAACAACCGATGTTTTTGTAATGTGTTCCGGACCCAATAGACTTCTGGTATCCCAAAATGGATCGAATGGCTCGAGCTGGCTCCGTCACGCCATAGAGGTGTTGTCCTGCCCAGCAGCCAGGTCATATCTGACGTACTTCAGCACAGCTGGAGGAGTCATTACAGACAAACCATCCGCTTTCCACAGATAATAGGATCGTTGACTTTCATCAAGAAGAATCCAGGCATGTGATCTCTGATGATTTGTGGCCCCAATTGCCGAGGTCACCATTAGTTGCCGGTCTACTTCACATTCTTCCTTCAAACAGAAAAGGTCCTCTTGAAAACTGTTTTTTTAAAGTGATCATTTCTTACTCGCAATTTTTTACTCCCTTTTCCCAACAGTTTTCATTTTGCTGGTTTTGCTGTGAGAGACTGTAAAGACAGCAAGGTTTTATGATAACACCGTATTCCATTTACTAATCACTTATCTTAAGAAGTTTTCGGCATTGGTCAATGGTTTTGAGGTCATCGTTGCTGGGTGAGATACAGCAATAACATGGTCCTTTGTAACAGAAATGGGGCCTCTAAGTGGCAATTTCTCCCTTCACATTTTTATAGTGGCTGAGAAGTCATTTTTATAATTTTTTTGGGTCATGCTGCTTTGAAATGCGCAATACTACAGGTTCTATTACAAATAAATGTTGTTCTAACAGACATTTGTTCTTCACAGTTGACCAAGTGGCTGCTCAAAGGGTCCATGCATTGAATTTTTGGGGCATTTGCTTTTGGAAATGCAGCTATACTACAGGTCCTTATCATAAAAAATGTTTGTTTCTTCTACAGACATTTGTTCTTCACCAATTGTCCAAAGTGGCTCAAAGGTCATGCTTTGAATTTTGGGGGGGCATTTTGCTGTGACAAACATGCAGCTATACGACAGGTCCTATTCTAAAAAAATGTTGTTCTAACAGACCATTTGTTCTTCACAATTGTCAAGAGTGGCTCCAGGGTGATGGTGCTGTCAGAAACAGAATAGGTAGACACTGTTATGGACACATATTGCAAATGACTTGTTTTTGCAAGATCTTTAACATAGCTATCAATCCCTGTATTTGAACAACCCATCTTAATACAATGAAAAAAGAGAAACAAAGACATAGGTGGGATTCCATCCCATTTTAAAAATTGTTTTCTAGAATTAAATACTAAAAAACTTTATGCATGTACAAAATAAGCTGGTAAAAAAAATCCTCTGAATTGTACAAGGGAGTACAGGAAAACTTGACCAGATGAGGTTATTCAGAAGGAACATGGAGTATGGGAGCACGGTAGAGAACAAAGTACAGAGACCATTTCCTCCAGCACGTTGAGGTATAATAGAAAACAGAAAGAGCCAAGAAAAAGGCACCTGGGTGAACAGGAGCGTTAACCACCAGTATGTTCCCAAGTGATGCTTCACTTCTGGTCCGCACTCATACGGAGGGGCAAGCGCTACCCAGGTCCCTTGACTGTGTACTGAGGAAGGGCAGAGTTCTCACACTTCCCGCTTCCGCACTCTGCTTCAGCACGACCAACAGTTTTCGTTGCTGCGCCATCAGGTCATTTTAACCTGCCTTGTTAATAGATGACAGACGCCAGCCTGGGCTCTCACCGCACCCACTATAACTCCGGCCCGGGTCACTGCAGTGGCATCAGGACAGGTATAGTCAATGTCCAGTTCAACTAAAATGGTGTTAAAAGACTCCTTTTTTTTTGTTTTTTTTGTCCCGGCACTTTTTAATGCTGGGGGTAGACAGGTTTTAAGGGTCCATACTGTGGCCCAGGACGGGACAGTATATGTCCAGTTCAACTAAAAATGGTGGTTAAAGACTTACTCCTTTTCCGGCACTTTTAACTGGGGGTCAGACAGGTTTAATGGTATACTGCGGTCCAGGACAGTTCTAGTCAAGCCTTCAACTAAAATGGTGTTGAAAGACCCTTTTTCCGCACTTTTTAAAATGGGGGTCATGCAGGATTGGAGGCCATGCTGTGGCCCAGGAAAGGTATAGTCCAATGTCCAGTTTCAACTAAAAATGGTGGTTGAAAGACGTCTTTTTTCCGGCACTTTTTTAATCTGGGGTCAGCAGGTTTGGGCTCATGCTGTGGTTCACCAGGAACGCAGGGTTTGGTCAATGTCCAGTTCAACTAAAATGGTGGTTCACAGGACTACTTTCCTTGCGGAGCACTTTTTAATACTGTGGGTCATCAGTTTATAGGGTCATGCTGCTTTTCCAGGACAGGGATATTCACAAGTCCATTCAAGTAAAATATGGTTCAAATAATACTGCCTTCTGGCACTTTTTTAATTTGTGGTGATGCAGGTTTAAGGGTCATGCTGTGGTACAAGACAGGGATAGTGAATGGTGTGGTGACTTTTTTTCCTGTGGCTTATTAATAGCCTAAATGTGTGCCTAAGATGTAGCACTGTATCCATTTGACCTTGTTGTGGCTGTTAATCATTCCAGCTCTCTCTCCAGCCGCGCTATTGGGTGTAGAATGAAGGTGTGTTGCTCTCTCATAGACTATTAATGGTCAATCGCTCATAATCGACTGTTCACTATCGAAAAACCTTATCGATGGTGGCCCTGACTATCGACTATCGCCCGATGTCGAAAGCCAACGTAATCGCTCAACACTATTGTAACCCTTGGATATAAATTGCGCTCCACAAATGGGCCAGGAAATTGACTTGTAATGTGCCTTTTAAAAACTCTCGTGTAGATTACTGAATATAAAAGCACAACAGCTTAATTAACCTTCGGATATAATTATGCGACAGAATTCTCTTCTGTGGCGGTGAAATACAAAGTTTCTTTACTGATACAAACGCATAATTAACCCCTGATGTAAATTGCGCAAAAGAATTGAGGCCGCACAAACTAGTAGCTTTGTAGCGTGTTACAATGGCGTGCTTTTCAACACTACACAACAAGAGAAAAAATTGTATTAACCTTCGCTTGTGAATATGCTACAGGAAATTTATTTTTGCGGTGAAAAAGACGTTTCTTTTTGTCACCACAGCAGAAAAACAAAGCTTAATAATTAACCGCTGGGATGTAAATTGCGCCAAACAATTGACAACCACAAACCACGAGCCTTTTGTAGCGTGTTACAATGGCGTGTTTTCTACGCTACACAACATAGAGAAAAAATTGTAATTAACCTTCGCATGTGAAATTAGGCTACAGGAAAATTTTATTTTCGCGTGAAAAAGACGGTTTCTTGGAGTCAACTCAGCAGAAAAACAACGCTTAATAACCCCTGATAGAAATTGCGCAAAAGAAATTGAGTCAGCAAATATGAAGTGGTATTTGTATTGTAAAAAACACTGTTTCTTTAAATGAATACAACATGAACAGCTTAGAATCCACCTTGGATATTCAAGTGCTAGTGAGCAATAGCATTAAAATGTATATGCAGCTGCATTGGACGCACACCTGACTTCAGTTCCATACACCAAAAAATCAAAATAGAACATTAAGAGAAGCAGGCTCTGAGACACAGCTGAGACACCCCACAAAAAATCGCTTGTATAAAAAGAAATCAGATTCTTCAGTAAGAGCATCACAATCCAGCCGCGTCAGCACCTTCCCTGATCAGTACAGTGAGAAGTAGTGTGAGCTCCCAAGGTCGCGCCCAACTTATATAGTGCGGTGACGTCCACAGAATCCCACCGGTCTCTGATTGGCTTGCACCTCTGCACATGTCCCCATGTAGGCTAAGACCTTCTTCCTCCCAGAGTGCTTTGCCTCATTGTAACGCCATGTGCTCGCAGCCATTTTTACCAATCAAAAGCACACTATCACGTCGTTCACCGGCCCGTAGTCCCCCAACTTTCGACTTCGTTTGTCAGAACCCGAAGATTTTCCTTTTCCTGAAAATCTAAACGAATTCCACTTCGTTAGAATCAATTCGCCCATCTCTAAAAGAGACCCATGAATAGGTCATCTTCATACAAGTTAGGGAGAGAAGAGAATCCAGGCTTAACAGAGGCTCCTAGTGGAGACTGACGCTGTCAGGATAGTCCAACAATTCTTAAAAGGTTGTGTAGTTCCTTATGCTTTTAAGTGTATTTTTTTATAATAAACCGATACATTTATTGAGTACAACCCTCCCCAAGTCTTTTTCTGGGTTCGTTCTTAGCAATCTGTGCCTCTGCAGTCTAACATAATTAGTCCCAAGTGCTGCAGATTCCTCAAAAGACAGGAAACAGAACTGGGAATGTTGGGGTGGTTTCATCTTTTAAATAAGTACTAGTTCCCGCTCCCTATGGTGAAGGAGATAATCTCTCCAGGGGTGCGGTCATAGGGAAAATAGTGCTACACTTCATATACACACAAAACCTACACTGAAAAGTTACCTGAAAATACCAGTATGCTTTAAAAAGCAAGTCCACCCTTTGTGCATGGTGCAGACATGTCAGTCTTTGTAAGGCTATCATGTGGGCTTCAGCTGCTCTTCCCATTTCTTAGTGGGACATTGAGAGCAATAAGAGTACTATATATATATAATATATATATATATATATATAATCTCTATATATATTATAAATATACATACACAAAAACATACACACATACATATAACACACTCTAGCTGATATGTTCTTTATCTACAAAAGAAATGTATCCACTTGCATAAACAATGCAGTGCAGGATAACGAAAAATACCATCCCAGTCTTGACTGGACATTTTCAAACACTAAAAAGAAAAGATATTATTTTAGAAAGCAGAAATGCAAAAAACTGCACCTTTCAGGTCTTACACATTTTTCAAAAAAGGTTATCCTCACAATCATAATTTTCATAATTTTCATACATACAAACTGAACATCAAGCCTACAGACATCAGTTGAACAAGTTTTTAGAATACAGATTTGGAAAAATCTCTATTTCAGATGGCAAATAAATCTAACAACGTATGTATTACCATCAAATGAGAAAAAAGCAGGAAAAATTGTATAACTTTACCTGGGTTGATATCAGCAAGGCCCCTGAGACCATATGTCAATTCACCTTGATCTATCGTGCTCAATTCATAACAGATTTTTTTTCTAAGTTATTTAATCTACTAAGGTCATAATGATGTATTATCTCCAGACTCCATATGATCGAGAAAAAAAGAAAGAAAATGACATCATTCTGCTATAGTCAAAGACTTTCATATGCTACGTTTCTATAGTAACAGCTGCTGAAAGTACATACACTGCATGAAATGGAAATCCTGGGCTTAAAATATTGATTTACTATAAAGAAAACAATAAGTATCATGCTGTGAAAACCCACTTTCTTTCCCAGAATATAAATCAAAATGACAGGGAAAAATGAAGTCCTCCTAAAAAGCAAAGCAGCTGCTAGGGATGTTGGAGAAGGTTCTTAACCTTGGCAACACAATTAAAGAAATTACTTTAACTCTGGTTGTATTTATGGATTTCACATACCGTATTTAATTTATATACATATT
Organism: Phyllomedusa bahiana; assembly: GCA_025379985.1. Taxonomy (NCBI): domain Eukaryota; kingdom Metazoa; phylum Chordata; class Amphibia; order Anura; family Hylidae; genus Phyllomedusa; species Phyllomedusa bahiana. The sequence continues at coordinate 21,627 of JAODAL010026236.1, forward strand.
ATGGCCAACATAAAAAAAATGAGTAACATTAACTAGTACCTGCCTATTTAATATATTTGTCACCATTTATATCACCATACTAGCCTACCATTAACGCTCACACTTGCCTCCTTTGCATCAGTATTTGGAAACCATAAGCAGGAGGTGCAAATTTTTCCATTATAGTTTTTCCCAATGTAGGTTCTACTCTTAGATTTGTCTTACAAATACTGATGCATTGCAATGACTAAAATACTTAAACACCAAATACAGCGGCAAATAGCAGGCACTAAAACCCATACAAACATTGCACTAGTGGAACATTTAAAATGCATTACTGCTGCGCTTTATACATAAAAAATAACCGCTTCTAGAGCACAATTTGACAAGTTGCATTTGCCCAACATGATCATCTTGCGTACAAAACACCTTTATTTTTGCAACTCTTCCTTATATTTGACCCATTTCTGCTTATGGGTTCCGAAAGGTTTTTTGTGTAGGCAATGTGCTGCTGTATATGTTATTTGTGAAGTTACTTTATGCAGTGCACTGACATCTATACAAATTGCAAATGGATGTGTGGGCTAACTTTTTTCCTCTTGGACTGACTAAAATACTGCCATGTAAATCAACCTAAAGGGGCACTTTTTCTTTGTCAGGATAAAATATAAAAATGGGGCGGAAAAATATTGGGGGGGGGGGGGGGGGGGGGGGGGGGGGGGGGGGGGGGGGGGGGGGGGGGGGGGGGGTTTAGTGTATTTTTATATGTAGATCTAGTTTGACAATTTTGGGATCAGGAATGAAATATTCTTTTTGGGCAGATGGGTTCATGTCTTCCCGGTTCCAAAGTCTTCATAAACACGGGGAAACAACGTTTAAAAATTACCTATACCCTTTTCCCTTTTTTCACATAAACACCCTTGTTTGAATTTGATGGACATATATCTTTTTCCCTGGTACTGTGTACCTATGTAAGGATCTGCATAACGTAGAGTAGCACTTTATACATGTCATCTGATCTCTACATTAAACATGCATGCCAGAAGAAGCTCCAGTTGTATGAGTTAAATGAATGCATTGGTTGACAAAGGCCAAAATAGTGTCCCTTAATGCTCCGTTATGGTCATATATAGAGAGGGCGCATCGATTCCTATCGGAAGTGGAATTCGTTTAGAATTTCATCAAGAAAACTTCGATCTGAACGAAGTCGTTGTTTTGGGGTTATATTCCGAGGGTAACGAAGCTGCTTTTAATTTGATAAAATGGCCACAAGCACAGTGGCGTTACATGGGCAAAAAAGTCTGGAGGAAGAAAGGAGGACCCTCAATGACATGCTGTGCGAGATGAAGCCAATCAGAGACCGCGGGGATTCTGTGACGTCAACCCGCACTATATAATCCGGACGCCATGCTCGAACACACACTGCTCTCGTTGTGCCGGCTGTAGTCTGCTGCAGAGCTGAGACCTCACACCAAATAAATAACTTTTATACAGCAACTTTTTGGGGGGTTGTCACAGCTTTACTCAGGAGACTTTCTGCTACGTTGACCTGACCTTGAAATTCTCCGCCGCCCTGCCCCCGTTGGCTCTTACCTTTGACTACGAGTTTCATCTTACGATTCGGTACCACCAATCGTGCGCCCTCGGCTGCCTCCGAGCAAGCTAGTCGCGCCAGGGTACGCGACCTGGGTACGGAACTCCGCCAACAAAAATTCCATCCTGCTTGCAGCGGTCTCTGGTGAAAACCGGGACCAACTTAGACCCCGCTTCCCTGGCGTGGCGCTACCACCGCATGCGGTGGTCCAGAGGAACCACTACCTGTGATTGTTATAACAGATGGGACAGAAGTGAATGCCATTTCCCTGGCCAGTCCTTTGAATAGTGCAGAGTCACCCACTTGAAAAGGGAGGGACTGCAGTACCACCGAACTTGGACAGCAGCATGGTCAGGCTCTGCACTTAGGGATGGCTAACGCATATTTGCTGTCTCTTGTCAATCGACTCAGTGAACGATTGCTGGCACCATGAGTGCCGAGGAGCAGAGATCTGGACCGTTAGATGAAGTAATATACGAGGAGTTGCCTTCGGCAGAGGTGGTGAGGGCCTTGAACTGCCTGAAATGAAGGTGTGCCACTGGGTGCTCTGCCTGTTCGGGACAGGATGGACCACCACATCTGAAACACGTATGGTACACAGCATGATGTTGATGCAGGGTTGTGGTGCCAACGTTAGGTCCCATGGTCACGCTTTACTTTCTAGCCCACAGATTCTACATATAGTTATGTTCAAAGCCCTCCTCTGTTCTCGTCAAAAAACTGGGCACACCAAAGCTCCGCACTGACTGATGTTACCACCCCCTGACCCGTGAGCCCCGTGCCGCTACTTTCTGGGACCTGCAACGTGGGTGGTCTAGAATCGTGGCCTTTGGCTCACAACCTCCACTGCGCCACCCTGCGACTCACGCCCACACTACCGACTTACGGGCTGCGCCACTGCCTGACACGCAAGTTGTTGCTCTCTTCTCCCAATGATAATGATGAATCCTTGTACACTGTTGGTCTGGGTCAGCTCAAAGCATCACATGGCTTTCAAAACCACCAGTATGCTGAGGACACCCAACTTTACATCCCCGGCCCAGACATTAACTCTCTACTGTCCAAGATCCCAGATTGGTCTGTCCGTTCCAAAGCCTCCTCGTCTCCTCCCGTCTCCTAAAACTTAATGCTAAGAAAACGGAATGCTTCCAGGCGGATACAATGGGTAGTCGAGGTAGGCGACCCACGTAGGGCGCCCACTTCATCCCAGGGAGAAAAGGGGGCACCAAGGAGGCATGAGTAGGCTGAATTTTTCCATTTGGGGGGCACTTTATGCCTTGTTAACTAGGCACCTTACCTTGTCTCAGCCTTGCTTGCTTCACCCGCTCAACCCAAGTGCGATCGGCTACATCGATTAGGTGTTTGCTGGTCACCGCCGTCCACACTCAACGGTGTCGCTGTACAAAGGCCCCCCCCATGACCACACACGAACAAAACCCCACAATTGCAACTCGCCTCATCACTATTTGCCAGCTTCGCAAGAAGCAGCAGATCTCCCTTCCACCTCTTTGCTGCCCACTGTCCTCAAATATTTGTCCTCACTGTATAGTGGCACAGAGGCCACAAGCACATATATTTCTGGCTGTGGGAAGCGAACAGGACAGAGGTGGGTTGAGGACAGTGAACACCCTCACGTGTCTTCCCAAGGCCCTGTCAAATAAGGGTTGTGTGTGACAAATCCACCGACCTCTTGGCGGGGGTTGTCAGATGTCCAGCTGGAGAAAAGTGTATGACTTAGTGAGTGTGGTCAACACATGGCCGGTAGATGACACCGGATGCTGTGGCCTCGCAGGCGGACTCCTGCTATGACGTTCCTTTACTGCGCTGCGATCTCCGGTAACCTTCTTCTGTGTTCTTTGACGCTATCGTAGGATCTTAGCCCTCAGCTTGTTTTTTTCCAGCTGGCGCTGCATGACTATCAGGCTGCAGTCCCTGCTTCAGTTTTTTGGTCAATTTTGCCCCCGTAAGTGGCCCAGGGCATTTTAAGTGAAGTGATTCTAAGCACGGTGGCATGATCGTGCATGTCATACTAAAGCGACCACATTGTATGAAGACCAAACCAAGCTCCCTCTGCATATTTAAGCCAGTGGCACAATGTATCTCCCAGCACCCAGCAGGCTCTGAGCACCAGGAAATAGCTGTTTTTTAACGCGATTCTTCCCGAAGTAATTCAGAACGAAACAGATTTTGTGGGAAAATTCGGCGAACCGAATTTTTGAGAAATTCGCCCATCTCTATCAGTATACATTGGAAGATACCGTGTAACAAGGGGGTCAAAGCTACATACAAGATGCAACAATATTTTGGAATACAATGTGCCAAAAGCAAAAAAGGTACAACTGCTTTGCCACACGAGTGGTCTTAGACTCTGTCCACACGGCAGAGGACAAAATACTTGTCGGATTGTAATCAGAAACCGACCAATATTTTGCACTTTTTTTTTGTACCGCTCTTTGGGTGTGGTTTTCAGATTTTGGCCATTCCATTCAATTGAACAGTACTATAATCCGGCGTTATTCCGAGTGAAAATAGGTGATTGGAGAACATGTTTTCTAAGTTTTTGACGCCCTCAGTTTCTGATGTTGAAATCCAACCTCAGAAAATCCGAGCTGTATTAGACTAACAGCTCGGATTTTCTATTGAGGTGTATGGGAGTGATTTACAGTTGGATTTTTCGGCATGTAGACATAGCCTAGTGCTGCTTTATTTTAGAGATTTTTGAAACTGGATTATAGGAATCTGGAAAACTACATTTTCTATAGAAAATAAAAAAACATGTATTTATTTCCTGTTTACAGTATATATACTGCCAACAAACATATCACCACATACACATATAGTGATCTTTCAAACCATGGACAAATGCCATATGGAATCTAAAAGTGAAACATACATACAATATGTCACTTCTTTTTGGAACATAATTAAAAAAAGAAATGCTAGAATCAGCATTGGCATTATTAATTATGGCACACTGCAGGAACCGTAGTAAATATTATTTATAACTGCATACAACACTATACTGACATATAATGTGCATGGCACACTGCAGGAAGCGTAGTAAGTGCATCAGAAGTGTGCCGAGACCGTGCAACCCTCCCTCCCCCAATTACAGTTTCAGATGATGCATACTTTGCCCAAAATGCCTAGATAGTGTATTACAGTGTCCAAACAGAGATAGACAGCAATGCCAAGAGAGGGGTCTATTATACAAACCAGAACTTTCTTAAAAAGGGCAAAAACTTGTGTTTGACATTAAAAGTGCTTTAATTCTTTGTACATTCCATTATCGGGTATATTCTCCCTACGTGCATCTCATTTAACATTACAATTTGGAGCCCATTACTCCTTATACATGGTACTATATTCTGGGTATAAATTGACAACCTGCGCTTAGAGACCACAATATTTAGAACCAGATTAAAAGTGTCTATTGTACAGCGCACCTGAAGGGTCACGACCATCAACATTTTTCTTTTTACATATTGACAGCAATATGCGACTATTATGGTTTTTTTATATAATTTTTTTAGTTCCCCTATGTGCTCTACTATCTCTGACTTCCCCTCTGTGAGCTCTGATAACACAGCAATGAGAAGATTGCTTGACTGTTCTTCCGGGCCGGCTATGGCTTGAGAAGTGTAGGTGCAATCAGTTGGACCCGATAGGTACGAAACCTCTTCCCCAGTTTAGAATAAGATTAACAGGTATCCTTTCATATATTGCACTTTTCAGTACCCTAATCTTAACTATCCCTGTCCAGAGAACAATAGAACGATCCATTTGTAATGAGACCACAATGAGATAAACAGCAACAATAGTAAATTGAGATTAGTCCTTCCTGACATTCAAGAGTTGTATCTCTCTACCGTAGTAATAACAGCTAGAAAAGGACAAGATTTTATGTAAATTTGTTTAACCCCTTAAGGACCCAGCCAGTTTTGGCCTTCCTGACACATCCCTATTTTTGAAATCTGACACGTGTCACTTTTTGCGAGAATAACTTTTTGACACTTTTACCTATCCATGTGATTCAGAGATTGTTTTCTCATGACATTGTGCTTTAAGTTAGTAAGAATTTTTTATCCATACAATCCTTGTTTGTTTGTGAAAATATCAAAATTTCATGAAAATTTGGAAAAATTTGTGATTTTGAAAGTTCCAAAATTTCTGCATGCAAGACAGATAATTATTGACCACAAAATAGTTTATAACTAGCATCTACCATATGTCCACTATAGGTTGGCATAATTTTTTAAATGTCTTTTTCTATTACATTAGGGGGCTTAGAAACTTAGTAGTAATTTCTCACATTTTCAAGAAAATTTGCAATATACATTTTTTAGGGACCAATCCAGCTCTGACATGGCTTTGAGGGCCTGCTTTATTATACCCTGCTTTTTCATACCCCTAAGCCATTGAGGAACTCTATCAGGGTCACCATTTTTAGGGCAGGTACCCTGTGGTAATCTTTTTTAGGGACAGGTTTCCAAATTTCTCATCTTTGAGAAACATTAAAAGGGACAACCCCTTTTAATGTTGAAGCTGCAATGGACAGCCATCTTATTCTACTATCTTTAAAAGATATCTCAAAATGTAAAACTATTACAGTAACAAAAAAATAGACTAAAGGTAGGTTTCTATCATATGTGAAAATATAGAATCTTACGGTAACTGCATAGTATATGTCCAAGTGACAGCATGTATACCTATAGATTAAAAAAAAAAAAAAAAGCGACAGCAACATCCAAATGGTGATCGAGGCATACTTTTATTTTTATTCATCCAATGTGATCTAAAGTGAATAAATATGTTTTTTTGTAAAGCTTTCCAAAGAGCTAAACCATTAGCTGCAACAACTGGTTAAGAAAAGCCATTCTGAAAAAAAGGCGATAAAAGGACACAAAAAACCCCAACAAGAATTTGCCAGAAAAAGGTGATTTAGTCTTTTACAGAAAAAGACTGCAGTATTTTCAATGTCGGAGATCTCGAAGTGACTTCAGACTTTGGGCACAAGTGCCAATGAGTGCACAAAGTTGGGAACTGTACTCCACGGAACTAGTTTCTTTAAGCTGGTAAGTGGCCCAGTTCAACTTCTCTAGAAGAGCACTCTCAGCAGCAACTACAGGATCAGGAACATTGGATGCAACAATTGTATCTACAGGGCCCGAATCAAAGTTTGTTACAGGGGTAACAGCTGCTTGGACATCACGAACAGGGTTGTCTTGTAGAGAAAGCTGATGCTCTCGCACCTGAGAAAGTGCAGCTTGAGGATTGAGAACTTAAAAAAAAAAAAAAAAAGGTATCAAAATTAGTAAGAGATATTCTGGGAGAAAATCACAAACTTTACACAGTTTTAAAAAGAGACCACACTTTTAAAGAGTTCTCCATTAAAGCATTGATGACCCCACTATAGAAGTCCCGTTCTACATTGGAAAGTTGGATACGCATTATACAGTCATGCAATTCTGTAACTTATCAAACGTTGAAAGGGTTCTTCTACCATATTATGGTATGATATAAGATATGTGATTCCTTAAAGGGGTTTTTTCCATCTCAGACATTTATGGCATAACCAATCACTGTGACTTGCACCAATTTTGTGTACCAAATGCGTGGCCACCTGTCTGTTCTGCATTGAGAAGTCTGTAGGGTAGTTGGCCTACAAACTTCTCAATGCAGACCGGACAGTTGGTCACACATGTTTGGCTCTCTCTATTTTGTTTTATAGGCGTTTCCAGTACAGCTAAGCTGTACATGGAGTTCCCACTAAACTGATTGGCGTATAAAAGGTCAGTCTAAATCTGCTTGGTTTCTGCTGTGGGTTTTTGTGGATTTTCAGTTAGCCGGTGCAATTATAAAGTTCACTGTTGAAACCAAGTGTTAATACAGCATTTTAAAAAATAGCAGACACAAGGTATTGGTATAATTAAAATACCTGGGTTATCCTTTTCAGTATCAGAATCAAGTTCTTGACAGGAGATACAAAGTAACTTTTTATGTCGGTCCTGTAATAATATAGTCTTTAGAGGACATACAGGGTGAAGAAAAGAAAAAAAAATATTAGTACAAAGTTATTAGCCAAGAAAACAGCTGTATGGTGCTAGGCTGGCAATCACTTACCCCACATGTATCACAGCTCTCTCCAAGCATTCGGTATCCTTTCAATAAATAATCTCCCATCATCCTGCTAATCTTATCTTGTCTTTCACGTCTTGCTCTCAAAATTTTAATATCTGACTCAGATGGTGGAGACCAAGTATCATCTTCTGTCAAAGTGGGAAAAGAGAAAAAAATGCACTGGATATAAAAGGCAGCAAAACACTACTATACAAAATAGTGCAAAGACGGGAAACAAGAGCCTAACATATGGCATAGACATACAATTTAGGGGATATAAGTACAGACAAAACCAAACATTACATAGTAAAAATAACTGAAGGAATCTTAACAGATTTTGGCGTCTTTCTGATAAAAATAAAACTGTTGCTGTAATACTGAAGGAAACCATCTGATTTGTTAAGGATATGGATTTGAGAAAAGAATTTAATCCACTATCCATTCTTGTGTTTTTCCACGTAGGTAGGTGTTGGTGATAGGTCCTCTTTAACCTCTTACCGACATAGGACGTATGGATACATCCTGATGCCGGTAAGCGGCTGTGATCCCGCTACGCAGCTGCCAGGTGTTAGCGGCTAATTGCAGCTAACACCCGGCGGTTACAGCGCGGGGGGGGTTGTTTAACCCCATAGACGCCGCGGCGTCTAAATCAATGAGAAACGGTGCCAAGTTCCTTTCCTCACTGCGATCGGGACACCTGCACTGAAATAGCAGGCTGCTGATCGCTTAACATGGCAGCTGGAAGCCTTGTGAAGGCTTCCATCACTGATATGTTTTTATTTTCCCCACTTCCAGTCCCAGGCAGGAAGTGGGGTAACTGCCCTCTTTGTACACCCTAATGCATTGTCTATTCAATGCATTAGACTGTATAAATGATCGCACGTGAAGTACCCTAGGGGGACTCAATGTTAAAGTAAAAAAAAAAAATTATGCTTTAAAGCATAAAATAAAAAAATATTAAAAGTTCAAATCACCCCCTTTCATCATTTTACAAATAAAAAAATAAAAAAAAAGTTACACATATTTGGTATCGCCACGTCCGAAAAAGTCCAATCTATTAAATATAACACTTATCCCGTATGCTGAACACCGTAGAAGAAAAGAATTCCAAACGCCAAAATTGCAGTCTTTTGGTCATTTCACGTCCCATAAAAATTGGAATAAAAGTGATCAAAAAAGTCGCATGTATTCCAAACTGCTAGTACTAAAAAGTACACTTCAGCCCGCAATAAATGCATCCTACTGACGTCCGTAGGTGTTAGGCTAAGTTCACACGGCTTAACTGCGGGACGTAATTACGTCCCGCAATTAAGCCGTGTGGCCGGGGGCGGGAACGGGGGTCGGCACTTCGCCAGCCCATAGACAATCACTGCTAGCAGCGCGTATATGTCAATTATCTCCCCGTCCGACGTGAATTACCGTACTGAATGGGCCGTTTTCGGCCCGTAATTGGCGCACTTCGGCGCGTAATTACGGACCGAAATACGGCCCATTTTAAGCCGTGTGAACATGGCCTTAGTACAAAAAAGTTATTGATCGCACAAAACAAAAAAAATAAATAGAAAACGTTTGGATTTCTTTACTGCCTTCTAACTGATACTGGAAGAAGTTCTTGGCCATTTACCACAACTACGGAAGACCGTGTAAAACCGTGTACTACTCACCCTGTAAAGCCATGTTGAGAAAACCGAAAGCAATGCCAATAATCGGTAATGTCACTGTTGTTTAGAACTAGTGGGAAGAAAAAGAGAAGCGGTAATGGAATAAACAGAAAAATTCTAAGTAAATTGCACAGACTCTTTCCTGTCCAAGAAAACACCGACAATGCGGTAGTGCCGCTAGCGCTGGAAAGGTTTACAGGATAGGCTACATTGGAGGTAAGTAGTGAAAACATGTGTAAGAAAGAGAAGAAAACTTTTGAACTACACACTTCTGTTCCTCCTATTTTTTCGTACAGTATGGACAACTAAAACCATTGTCATGTGCACAGTGCATGAGGGGGACCCTGGGTATGCAGAGGTGAAGTAAGCCTTAAAGGGGTTGTCTCACTACATTGATTCATCTCACCTCCGTCCTGTTTTCTTGGTTTCACTTTGAATTCAGTGGCGTGGTTACTGGCTTCCACAAGCCTTCAGTAGAAGCCAGGTCTGTAGCTATAGCAACCTGAGGAGCTGATGCAGCCCATACAAAAGGGGATATCTAGGAATAGGTAGGACACCGTTAATAGACATATATTGCAAAGTGACTTGTTTTTGCAAGATCTTTAATATAAAAATCAATCCTTGTAGTGAGACAACCCATTTAAAGGAGTGTTCTCGCCATGCTGTTTCACAGAGCCTGCTGTTAACTCACACTTTCTGGTTAGACCCGTGGGTTTTCTATTGGGAAACAATTTGGCCTATCTTTTTTGCTATTCCCAGCTAATTTCCCGTTTAAATTTAAATACCCGCTGGTTGTTTTTAAACTGTAAGGGGGCAGAAGATTACAAGGCCCCAAAAGGGGTTTCATTTTGTCATAATATATATAAAAAAAGCCCTGGGCTTTGGAAAATGAGACACAGCAGGGAGTGAAATCACCATGGTTTGGGCAGGGGAGCTGGCGGGAATGGGGAGCAGAAAAGGAAAGGTCGGTTTAAAACCCAGAAAACTTTGAAAAAAAAAAAACCTAGCAAATAGATTAAAATCCATAAACAAACCCAAAAACAAAACAGCAACAAATTTGGTAACAGCTTTAATTTAAATTTGGGCCCTTTTTGTTTTAAAACTAATATCTTTGGGGTTAAAAACCCATTGCCACGGTCCGTTACCGCTGCATAATAATGGGTATTCCCCTACTCCATTTTGGGGAAACAGGACCCCCCGGGGACCCGATGAAGGCCGGGGGGAAAGTCCGAACGTCAGGCCCGGGGGCCCAGGGTACCCCAGGACTGTCTGTATATGAAGCCTTCGATCAAGGCACCTGTTTTACCTCCCGATGGCCCGGGCCCTGTCATACTGACACAGAAACTAATGTATTAGCATTTATGCATATGAAAATACATCACTTATTGTAACAAAAATTGTAAAAAAAAAAAAAAAACTTATCCCTTCATGGGATTATTAAAAAAGGAAAAAAAACACAAAAAAGTATAGTAAAAAATAAATGTAATAAAAAATTATTGTGCCTACATTACACAAAAAAATCTACCTATTAGGTATTCACACAAAATTTATTTAAAAATTTTGAATTTCCTCGCCGTAAAATATATGTAAAACTTTAAAAATATCTCCAAAAAGAAAACTTTTGCAAAAAAACAAGGCCTATGCAGGCGTCAATTTAAAAAAAAAAAAAATTTTTCGACCCAAAAAAAAAAAAAACTAAAAAATTGCGCTGGTCATGAAGGCCTTTTCAAGCCTGGGGATTAAGTGGATAAGGACAGTTTTACCAACAGTGTCTAGAAGGGTTTTTGCATATTATTTTTTTTCCCCCCCTTGGGTCTAAAAAGCTCTGTGCTGAAAAATAAAATCTCCATACATGGTGATTTAAAAGGGGCCAAACAATGGCCCATCTTTCGGTTTAGGGGTTTTGGCTATGTCACTAGAAAAGTTAAAAAAACCCATTAGGATTTACCCCCGGTCCAGAAAATTTTGGGCTTCAGGGGGTTTCCCACGGTATTGTTGGAAAGACAGAACAAAAGTTTATCTTCCGCTGGACGGCTCGCGGCTTCACTAGTAAACCCGTGCTTTGTAGACTACAGCACACATTGTTTTACTGAAATCTACACAGCGCTGGGTACAGTCAGGTTTTTGGTGGATTCAAAATACGAATCCACTGAAAGTTGGGTAATCCAGCCCCCGAAAACTGGCCCCGTGACATTTTTCCAACCCTTCCAATGGGGGAAACAGTTTTTTTCCCTCCTTTTTTATGGCCCAAATGTTAAAAAAAAATTTGGAATACCTGGCCCCCCAAAATGCACAAAACAGCCTTTGATGAATCCATGAGGGGTTTTGAATCAAAAATGGGGTGCTTCCCATAGGTTTTTAAAATTGTTCTTGGGTTTTCCCTTTTGGCACCCACATTTCGGGTTTTCCGAACTGGGAAAAAAAATTGGGCAAAAAATTTTTGGGGTGGTTTTTTTTTGAGGATTTCTTTTTAAAAACAAAACCAAATTTTTGCTAAAATTTAGATTGTTTTTGGAAAAAAAAAAATTTTTTTTTTTTTTAAATTTTTCCAAAAGCCCAAAACCCAAAAAAAATTTGGGGAAAAAAACCCCTGGGTTTAATATTAAACCCCACTACACCCCCAAAAATATTTCCCCAAAGGTTTGGTTTCCCCAAAGAGGTCCCTTTTTAGGGGTTTTTTATTAAATTTTAGCCCTTAGGGTTTTCTGAGACCTGTAAAGGGGTTAAAAAAAAATTGCAATTAAAATGGAACCCCCCAAAGGCCCCGAAAGGGCTCCTCCAAATTTTGAGGTTGGGGGTTTGGTCTAATAGGCACAAAAATGAATCGATGGGGAGTTGCATTTCCCTGGTTACTATCTTCCCCGGGTTTTTTTGTGAATAATGGATACAAATTTAAAAAACTTTCAAAAAGAAAAAATTTAAACTCGGAAATTTCTTTTTCCCCCCTTGCCCTTTTAATTTTTGTAAAACACTTTAAAGGGGGTTTAAAACCTTTCTTTTAAAAGTTTGGGTTTTTTTACTTTTTTGGGGGGGTAAAATTTTTTAGATGGGTCATTCAAAGGGGGTTATCTAACATAGGGCCCCCCAAACCATGGGGAAATTTTTGGGTGGTGCCTAATAAAAAAAAAAACTGTTCCAATTTTCTTTTAAAAAGTGAAAATGACTCAAGCTCATTAATGTCATAAAAAAAATAAAAAAGACATTTAAAAAAATTAAAAACCCAAACCCACATATGGTGGGTTTTTTTGTTATAAAAATTTTTTGTGTGCAAATCTATTTAACCCTTTGAAAAAGGGCCAAATTTTTTTAAAAATTTTTCCCCAGTAATTTTTTGCAAATTAAAAAAAAGGGGTTTTTATGGGGCTTAAAAATTTTTTCTAACAAAGCACAAATTTGTCACAGGGAAATCATGAATCAATATAGTTAAAAAATATTAAAAAATTATTCCCACTTTAAAATTTAAACTAAATTTCAAAAAAAGGGCTTCTGTAAGGGGGGTCAAAACGGCTGAGGGGGGTTAAAAGGGGGAAAAAATTTACCTCCCAAAAATTAAATATTTTTCATAAATCAACAATACAAGCAAAAAACTTAGTAATAAACAGTATATTTATAAAAAAAATGAGCCCCCAAACCCCTCACATTTATGTTAAATGTTTTATATCTTTTTTTTTTGGGACAAAACTGCAGATATGACAATAATACAATTTAAAGTACAGTTTGCAACTTGTAAAACAGTTTTAAATTTAGTGCCCTCCCAAAAAAAACACACAACCATCCCAAAGTTTAAACGGTTGGTAACCCAAATTGTGCCCCAAAATTTTCCATTTTCCCTTTGTGTTTGAAAGTTTATGTGAAAGGGGAGCAAATTTTTGTTAAATTTGTTTTTCCCCTCTCACACTTTCCCTTCGGTCACTGGGAAATTCGCGGGCACCTCAGGCAAAGGGCTGAGGACCCAAAAAAATAAATTGGTTTGGGTTACGTAAAATATGGGGTAGGCTTGAAGAATAATTTTCCCCCAAACAAAACCCCGGGAAAAAGAACCGCGGGACAATGGCCAAGAGAAACTATTTGGTTTTAAAAAACAAGTTTTTACAGCCTTTTCCATGGTTGGGAAAAAAGAAGTTTTAGTGCACGTGCCGGGATCATATCCCGAGGTTGTCTTTTATAATAGGCGTTTTGCTAAAGGGGGGAGGTGGTCAGCCTGTTCGTGCCCAGACCATTGCTACGCACTGCATCAAATTTGGGCTGCTGGCTGTCCTACCAGAAAGGGGAAACCTCTTCGGAAAAAATTTTACGCAAAAAAAGCCCCCCAAACAGTCGCTGAAGACAAGCAGACTAAGACAAAGGTTTATTAGATCCATGTCCTGGGGGTTTTGATTTAGACCAAGAAAAAACTTACTTTTTTCAAGAAAGGGGTCAATCGGGGTGTATTTTGGGAAAACCCGGTTTAGGTGGGACAAAAAACAAGTGTTGTCTTTTCCTATTGTTTTCATGCGGTGGGAGTTTCATGGGGTTGGGGGGCTGCATGAGTGTGTGGGGTATGGGGAGCTTTTAGGTTTTAATGAGGGAAACCCCTTAAAATTTCCAAAATTTCTTTAAATTCCCGTAGAAAAACATGTTCCCCCCCTCCCCCCAGAAACTTTTCCCCAAGGCAGTTTTCGAAAAATTATAAGACCCCAAAAAACAACTCCAACCGACCCCCTTTCCTTTCTAAAAAAAATGAAAGGGGAAAAGGGGCTGGACTGACAAAACAGATCCCAGACCTAAACCCCCTTGGAATTGTGGGCATCCCAAATGGAAGGTGAAAGGAGCGGGAAGGTCCAAAATCCCCCACTCTGGACATTTTCTCCCCCGGGGTGTTTTTTTTTTCCCCCACCAGCGGTAGTGGGAACGTCACCACTGCTACTGCCTCCATAATTTTGAAGTGAACACTCTGAACCTGTTTAAAACAACGAAAAAATGGGGGTTTGGGCCCAAACCCCGTCATGCAAGGCGAAGAAAAAGCTCAGTATCATCTCTGTGTGTCAACGTGCCTCTACTCTCCACATGCAAAGGTTAGGGATATTTGGCTTTTGGTTGAAATTTCAGAGATGAACATAACATTTCTTGAAATTTTTGTAAATGAACAAAATGAAACCATTGCCTCTCACCTCCCTTAAAACGCACCTGGAGTTTTGTGGAATTCACCATCTGGTTCCGCAGGGTATAGTGTATGATGTAGCCAAAGGACTTCCACTTCTTTGCCATTCTGTGACTCTTCCAGTCTCTCTTTATCAGTGTTGCAACCTGCTGATAACACTCTTTGACACTTTAAGCTCAGTGGCCACTGCTGTCTGAGAACAACCTGCTTGAAACCTCGTAATGGCAAGGTACTGATCAACTGTAAGGTGTTGTCTTGGTATCATGATGTCAAAATGTGAACTGCATGATGAGGACAACTGTTTGGGTGCTTTCACACAGTGCAGTTTTGACTGCGCTCCAATAAAACTGCCTTTATTACCAGCAAGCTTTTTGCACTTACCTAAACTGTTTGGAAACAGAGTAATCAATTAGTGTGTTTGTAATCCGCAAGATTTCAAGCACAGTAATCAATTACTTATTTGAAACAACTTTCGGAACAACTTAGACAACTGAAAGAAGCTTGCTGGTAATAAAGGCAGTTGAACTGGAGCGCAGTTAAAGCTGCACCAAAACTGCGCTGTGTGAAAGCACCCTATAAATCCCAACTCAAATTGATCCCTTAAATTTACTGGGTGATTCAGGGATCAAACACCTGTTGGGAATTTTGCCACCAAGCTCCTTGTTAGGCTAGGTTCACACGGCTTATTTGCAGGACATAATTACGCCCCGCAATTACGCCGTGTGGACGGGGGGCCGGCACCTCGCCGGCCCATAGACTTGCATTACCAGCAGCGCGTATACGGCGCTGGTAATTCACATGTCATTTACTTCCCCCCTCGGCGTATTCGCCGAGCAGGGAGAGGAGACGTAATCCATAGTTCTCTATGAGAACTGTGGATTACCGTAATGACTTGGACGGATTCCAGCCGTAATTTGCGCACTCCGGCGCGTAATTACGGACTGAAATACGTCCAATTTTAAGCCGTGTGAACATGGCCTTAGAGATCAGCAAGTTGTGCAAAAAGTACTGAAACACTGAACAGTTGGACATGTGCATCTAAAGTTAAGAGATGATCTCATTTTGCGCATTTAAAAAAAAAAAAAAATTCAAGAAATTTCATGGTCATCTCGAAGTTTCAACCAAAAGCCAAATATCCCTAACTTTTTGTGAGTAGTGTACCTCTGTGGGAAGCTTTACTCTGAGCTCTCAGTGCAGCAGGAACCTCATCCCATCTGCAACGCAGACCATATAGATTCTGTTCTACTTATTAAGAAAATTAAAATAGACAAACCCCCAGGTCCTGATGGTATACACCCCCGTGTCCTAAGGGAGTTAAGTGATGTCATAGATAGGCCCCTATTCTTAATATGTTTGGGCTGAATAATAACAGGGTATGTCCCAAGGGATTGGCGCATAGCAAATGTGGTACCAATATTCAAATAGGGGTCAAAAAGTGATCCTGGAAACTATAGGTCGGTAAGCTTAACCTCTGTTGTGTGTAAAATGTTTGAGGGTTTTCTAAGAGATGCTATCCTGGAGTATCTCACTGAAAATAAATGTATAAAGCCGTTCCAGCATGGGTTTATGAAGGATTGGTCCTGTCAGACTAATCTCATCAGCTTCTATGAGGAAGTTAGTTCAGAGTGAGACACTGGATGTCATACATCTAGATTTTTCTAAAGCATTTGATACTGTTCCACATAAAAGGTTGGTAAGTAAAATGAGAATGCTTGGACTGGGGGAAAATGTGTGCAAGTGGGTAAGTAACTGGCTCACAGATAGAGAACAAAGGGTGGTAATTAACGGTACATACTCAGACTGAACCCTGTGGTACTAGTGGGGTACCACAGGGTTCAGTATTGGGCATACATGCCAACTCTCCCGCTTTTGGCGGGTGGTTCCCGCTATTTGGGGTCCCCCCCCAGCCCTACCGGCAGAGTTGGCGAAACCCCCGCCGCCAACAGGCAGCGGGGGTCCTTTAAATGGCTGCGGCGACAGAGTAGCGCTGGTGCGCCACTGTGGCGCCGCCGGGCCGCTCTTACAGGCGGGTGAAGCTGCCGCAGCGGCCGCTTCACCCGCCCGGAGTCTCGCTGTGCAGGGAGGGGGCAGGAGGAATCGTCCCCTCCTCCCTTCTCCCCCTGTATGTTCAGCGCCGGTGTGCGCCGTACATACAGGTCAGTGGCGCAGGGGCAGTGACGCGCGGCTGCACTCACATCCCCTGCGACGCTGAGAGTACTCAGTCGGCAGCCTCGGACGTGCTGCAGGAGCCTGGTGAGGTAAGTGGAATTTATTATTTTATTTTTATTAGCTATAAGGGGGGCTCTAACTGGCAACAAAGGGGGCAACTACCTGGCTAACAAACGGGGGCAACTACCTGGCTAACAAAGGGGGGGCAACTACCTGGCTAACAAAGGGGGGCACCACCTGGCTAACAAAGGGGGCACCACCTGGCTAACAAAGGGGGGCATCTACCTGGCTACCAAAGGGGGGCATCTACCTGGCTACCAAAGGGGGGCATCTACCTGGCTACCAAAGGGGGGCATCTACCTGGCTACCAAAGGGGGGCATCTACCTGGCTACCAAAGGGGGGCATCTACTTGGCTACAAGGGGGCCTCTATCTGCCTGTAAGGGGCACTACCTGGCTATAAGGGCATCTACCTGGCTTTCTTCCAAAGCCGTTATGCAGTTAGGTGGAGTGGGTGTGGCTTTTGAAGGGGCGTGGCACAACAACAAGAGGGGCGTGTCCATGCAAATTTTTTGCTGCGCGTAGCGTGCCGCCCTCTTCATTCTCCTGCTTTTCCACTTTCAAAAGTTGGCAACTATGGTATTGGGCCCTATCCTCTTTAATATATTCATTACCAACTTACACCTGGATTGCACAGTAGAATATTGATCTTTGCAGATGATACTAAGCTCTGTAAAGTAATCATCACAATAGAGGATAATGTGTTATTACAAAGGGATCTGGATAAGTTGGAGGTCTGGGCAGAGAAGTAGCAGATGAGGTTTAACACAGATAAATGCAAGGTTATGTGCATGGGGAGGAAAAATCCATTACATGAATACTTGTTAAATGGGAAAACACTGGGAAAAAGTGACATGGAGAAGACCTTGGGAATCCTGGTGGAGAGTAAACTTAATTGTAGCAGCCAGTGTCAGGCAGCAGCTGCAAAGGCAAATAGGATTATGAGGTGTATTAAAAGGGGCATAGAGGCACATGATGGGAACATTATTCACGTCACTGGTCAGACCACACATTTTTCGGCCTTACAATCTATGTAACTATGTATTGTGGCACCAGAAATACCAGCATCACAGCCACATACCAATAGTAAGTACAGCAAGAATATAGCAGCACATAAACTATTCTGTTTAAGGCTGTGTCCACACGACAGTAAGCAAATACCAGCTGGATTCTGATTAAAGAATCCGGCCGTTATTTTGACATCGTATCAGTGGTTTTGGGGGGCCGGTTCTGTCCACGGTTTGCGGATTCGTCCGTCCCCCTCACAGTTACATAGATAGTACGGTTGAAAAAGACACGTGTCCATCAAAGTTCAACCAAGGGTGGGGAAAAAGTGGGTGAAGGGAGGGAGACAAGGACTTTAAGCCCAGCCTCCCCATTGGTTAATGCCCTGAAACCCACAAGGCAAGAACCAATCTGCTCAAGGGGAGACCCCAGTTCTGACCCCAAAACCGCCATCAGACAGGATCCAGAATTTTACATGGCTACATACATATTAATATTCTTTAGTTTCAGGTAGATATCTAAGCCTTTCTTGAAACTCCCAACTGTTCCTGCTGTGACCAGCTCCTCAGGCAGGCTATTCCACAGATTTACAGTGAAGAACGCTTTTCTCCTCTGGAGATTGAATCCTTTTTTCTATAGCTGAAGGGACTGTCCCCTTGTCTTTTGAGGGGGCTTTACATGAAATAATTTTCCCCATACTTTTTGTGGGGACCATTTATATAAATTAATCATGTCCCCCCGAAGCCGTCTTTTCTCAAGACTTAAGTTCAATTCTACTAACCTCTCCTCATAACTAAGATGCCCCATTCCCCTTATAAGTTTGGTTGCTCGTCTTTGTACTCTCTCTAGCTCCATTACATCTTTTCTATAAACTGGGGCCCAGAACTGAACAGCATATTCCAAAAGGGAAACATCTCTCCTTGAGGAGAGCAACGACTGAACCGCGTGTAGAGATTTGTTTTGCCTTTTCGCACTATACAAGCGGCATATTCCAATGGAGACTGCACCAATGCTTTCTACAGCGGTAGAATTACATCCTTGTCCCGCGAGTCCACGCCTCTTTTAATACACGTCAATATCTTGCTTGCCTTAGAGGCAGCTGATTGACATTGCATGCTATTCTGTAGTCTATGATCTATAAGAACGCCCAGATCTTTCTCAACAAGCGATTCTCACAGTTTTTCTCCCCCTAGGACATAGGATACCTGTAGATTATTCTACCCAGATGCAGAACCTTACATTTATACACATTGAACCCCATTTGCCAAGTGGATGCTCAAGCACTCAGTGTGTCTGATTGCAATTTATGAGCATCTTCCACTGATTGCATTACACTACGTAGCTTGGTGTCATCTGCAAAAATAGAAACAGTGTTATTAATCCCCTCCACTATATCATTAATAAATAAATTAAATAAGAGAGGACCCAATACTGAGCCCTGTGGCACACCACTCATAAATGGGGACCACTCAGAGTAGGAGTCATTTACCACCACTCTCTGAGTACGATCCGATAGCCAGTTTTTAATCCAATTACACACTATTATCTCTAACCCAATGCATTTTAATTTACCCAACAAACGCTTATGAGGGACAGTATCAAACGCCTTTGCAAAGTCTAAAAACACATGGAATAATATTGTGTACAGTTTGGGGCACCAGTGCACAGGAAAGACATTGTAGAGCTTGAACAGGTACAAAGGCGGGCAACAAAAATAATAAAAGGACTGGGAGGACTGCAATACCCAGAAAGATTAGCAAGGTTAGGTTTATTTAGTTTAGAGAAAAGATGGCTTCGGGGGGACATAATAAATATGTTTAAATATATTAAGGGCCAATATAGAGATCTCTCCCAAGATCTATTTCTACCCAGGATCGTATCTAGAACAAAGGGGCATCCTCTACATCTTGAGGAAAGAAACTTTCTACATAAACATAGAAAGGGATTCTTTACTGTTAGAGCAGTGAGACTGTGGAACTCCCTGCCAGAGGAAGTTGTCATGGTGAATTCACTAAGAGTTCAAAAGGGTCTGGATGCATTTCTGAGTGATAACATAAGTTATAGTGACTAGGATTCTGCAGAAGGGTTGTTGATCCAGGGATTTATTCTGATTACAAGATTGGAGTCGGGAAGGATTTTTTTTCCCCTAAAATGAGGACAATTGGCTTCTACCTCATGGGGGTTTTGCATTCCTCTGGATCCACACTATAGGACAATAGACTGAACTGGATGAACATCGGCCTTACAAACTATGTAACTATGTATTGTGGTACCGGAAATACCAGCATCACAGCCCCATACCAACAGTACAGCAAGAATATAGCACCACATAAACTATTTTGTTTAAGGCTGTAAGCAAATACCAGCTGGATTCTAATTAAAGAATCTGGCCGTTATTTTGACATTGTATCAGTGGTTTTGTGGGATTCGTCCGTCCCCCTCAACCACTAACATGTACATCTTCTACCTGAAAACCAAGTGGAAGAACGAACATGTTTTTAAGTTTTTCGTTACGTCGGTGGTGTAAAAAACAGTCTGGCGGAAAATCCGTGCAGTGTGGACTGCTGAACAGATTTTTGTATTTAAAGGAGTTGTCTCATTACAAGCTTTCAGCCTACTTCAATGCTTCTGGCAGCAAAGGATTTTTGAATTTAGGGGCGTGTGTCTTGTCTGCCTCTTCTCCTCCCTCTTCCCCCCTCCCCTCATCACACAGAAAGCTCTCCTCCATAACTTCTATACAGCAGGGGAAGGGCGAGGGGGCTTGCTGCCAGAGTTGCCTGCCTAAGTCTGCTGCAGGCTGCTCACTGCTAGATCAGCTGCACTGTCAGCTCCACAGAGTCAGGAGACAGGAGAGGGCTGCTCTATGAGTGTGGAGAGGTCTGTGAAGCTGTGTATGCTAATAGCAGAGCAGGGGGGATGTAAGTGTTCCCATACCCCCTGCGTAGCATACAAATCTCCACATCTCCAGCAACAACAAACAAACCCTATCAGAACAGACACAGGGCAGCTGTGAAGTGTGTTACTATAATCACGATGTGTCACTAGTACAGCAGAGCATGAAGCGTTCACATGCCCCCCCCTGATCTGTTCTATTAGTATAGTCAGAGCTCCACAGACACATCATGATTATAGTAACACACTTCACTGCTGTCACATCTACTGACTACAGATCAGCCTCATCTCTGCTCTCCTCAATCTGTGTGGAGAGCAGGAGGGAGCAGGCACACACAGGGTTAACCCAGCTACACAGACACAGAAGCCAGAGCCCTCCCCCTCCCTTCCCTACAGAAGCATACTGTGCAGGAGGGGCTCTGTGCTCAGACCTGTATTCAGAAGGTGATGAGTCATCAGACCTGATAGCCAGTGAGATAAAGATCAACAGGTCAGCTGCTATAGGGATTTCAGGAGCTGATGCACTACTACTAACAGGGATAACTCAAAATCAGTAGGACATTTGTAATGAACATATATTGCAAAGCTGCTTGTTTTTTAAAGATCGTTTAATTAAAACAAAATCATTGTAGTGAGACAACCCCTTTAAATCAATGTAAAAGGTTGACAGTCTGTTTATCTGAAAACCTTCTGTGAAACCTGCCGTGGGGACAAACCCTAAGGGAATGTTCACACGGTGTGTTGGTCCAATTTTGGTTCCGTTTTAGATGCGTGTTCCGATCCGTGTTTTAGACCCAAACCTGTATCTAACAATATGCAGTGTGATTTACATTGCTTTCAATGTAAAACACGCAGCGGTGTTCAGACGTGTGATCACTGACGCGTGTTTACATACGTCTTTCTGATGCAGCTTTCGGATCAGTTCAAAGTATTGTCATGTCAGTTCTTGATCCTTTTGATGCAGCAGACGCCCTATTGAAAACTACAGGGTGCTATCCTGCTTCAGCAAAAACACATACAAACACGCAACAGCATGTTGGATACTATAGACGCATCGACTTTGGATGCTTCTGTAGGATCCAAAAACAAATCCAAAACGCTGTGTGAACATCCCCTAACTGTGCTTCCACATTATTGGTGCTGAAATCCCTCTGTTCTGCTCTACTTATTACAGTGAAAGAAATACCAGCATCACAGTTGCATATCAACTATAATCACAGTGAGAATATAGCATTACACTTAATTAGATCAAACTGTGCTACCATATTACTGGTACTGTAATCCCTCTGTGCTGCTGTTCTGATTATAGTAACAGTAATAGCATCACTGTCACATCCCAGCAGTGAGATATAGCAGCGCTCCGAGAGTATTACATACGTGTGCTGTCATATTACTGGTACTCTAATCCCTCTGTGCTGCTGTTCTGATTATAATAACAGTAATAGCATCACAGTCACATCCCAGCAGTGAGCTATAGCAGCGCTCCGAGAGTATTATATATGTGTGCTGTCATATTACTGGTGCTGTAATCCCTCTGTGCTGCTGTTCTGATAATAGTAACAGTAATAGCAGCATCACGGTCACATCCCAGCAGTGAGATATAGCAGCGCTCCGAGAGTATTATATATGTGTGCTGTCATATTACTGGTGCTGTAATCCCTCTGTGCTGCTGTTCTGATTATAGTAACAGTAATAGCAGCATCACAGTCACATCCCAGCAGTGAGATATAGCAGCGCTCCGAGAGTATTATATATGTGTGCTGTCATATTACTGGTGCTGTAATCCCTCTGTGCTGCTGTTCTGATTATAGTAAAAGGAATAGCATCACAGTCACATCCCAGCAGTGAGCTATAGCAGCGCTCCGAGAGTATTATATATGTGTGCTGTCATAGTACTGGTGCTGTAATCCCTCTGTGCTGCTGTTCTGATTATAGTAACAGTAATAGCATCACAGTCACATCCCAGCAGTGAGCTATAGCAGCGCTCCGAGAGTATTATATATGTGTGCTGTCATAGTACTGGTGCTGTAATCCCTCTGTGCTGCTGTTCTGATTATAGTAACAGTAATAGCATCACAGTCACATCCCAGCAGTGAGCTATAGCAGCGCTCCGAGAGTATTACATATGTGTGCTGTCATAGTACTGGTGCTGTAATCCCTCTGTGCTGCTGTTCTTATGACAGCACCAGAAAAGTAGCATCACATCCACACATCAGCAGCAAGTCCAGCGAGTATATAGCAGCACACTGGATTAGATCTAATTGTGCTGCTATATGACTGGTGCGCACAGGGGATGTGCTGGAGTGTGACACAATACTGCGGAATCACTCGGGATCCGGGCTGTGCAGCAGGACACCTCCATTACATGTAACACAGCACATGCCAGTCTGCAGTCTCATCGTGGACTACTCTGCACCAGTAACACTCGTTCCTGCCCTGAGAGCAGGAGCTGCCTGACGCCCGGCAATCACACCGTCTACACCAGCACAAGGCCGCTCCTGCAGCTGCTTAACTCACTATAAACGAGCCTCACCTTGTCACACACCGGGGGAAAACAGCGCTACAGGACCTTTCATAACAACCATGTGATCGGAGGGCGCAAGGACCTTTGATGATGTCATAACCACGTGATCAATCACATGCACAATAGGATGCAAATGTGCTAAAAGCCTAGTGAGGATGTCATGACTGAGTTACCAGTCACTTGTGTGGGAGGTGGAGTCAGCGTCCCAGTTCAGCTACTAGTGGAGTGTTCTGCACAGCTGTGCCGTGCGATTTACTGTCTCTTCTCTATATGTACGGCTGTGCTATGTGTGCTTTACTGACATCTCTATATGCACGGCTGTGCTCTGTGTGCTTTACTGACATCTCTATATGCACGGCTGTGCTCTGTGTGCTTTACTAACACATCTCTATATGCACGGCTGTGCTCTGTGTGCTTTACTAACACATCTCTATATGCATGGCTGTGCTCTGTGTGCTTTACTGACATCTCTATATGCACGGCTGTGCTCTGTGTGCTTTACTGACATCTCTATATGCACGGCTGTGCTCTGCGCTTTACTGACACATCTATAAATGCACGACTGTGCTCTGTGCGCTTTACTGACATCTCTATATACACGGCTGTGCTCTGTGTGCTTTACTGACATCTCTATATGCACGGCTGTGCTCTGTGCGCTTTACTGACATCTCTATATACACGGCTGTGCTCTGTGTGCTTTACTGACATCTCTATATGTACGGCTGTGCTCTGTGTGCTTTACTGACATCTCTATATGCATGGCTGTGCTCTGTGTGCTTTTCTGACATCTCTATATGCACGGCTGTGCTCTGTGCGCTTTACTGACATCTCTATATACACTGCTGTGCTCTGTGTGCTTTACTGACATCTCTATATACATGGCTGTGCTCTGTGTGCTTTACTGACAATTTCTTCTCATGTGTTAGCAACGGCTGTGCTCTGTGTTCTTTACAGACATCTATATATGCATGGCTGTGCTCTGTGCTCTTTACTGACATCTCTATCTTCTCTGCTGTGCTCTGTGTGCTTTACTGACATCTCTATATGTACGGCTGTGCTCTGTGTGCTTTACTGACATCTCTATATGCATGGCTGTGCTCTGTGTGCTTTTGATCTATAGACGTGTGCTTTTCTTATATGTTAAACGGCTGTGCTCTGTGTGCTTTACTGACATCTCTATATGCATGGCTGTGCTCTGTGTGCTTTTCTGACATCTCTATATGCACGGCTGTGCTCTGCTTACGCACTTTAATGAACTGTGCTTTCCTTATACTTCTATATACACGGCTGTGCTCTGTGTGCTTTACTGACATCTCTATATGCACGCTCTGGCTATGCTTTTTGGCTGTGCTCTGTGTCTTTACTGACATCTTATATGTACGGCTGTGCTCTGTGTGCTTTACTGACATCTCTATATGCATGGCTGTGCTCTGTGTGCTTTAATCTATACACCCCATATCTCTATATGGCTGTGCTGTGTTCTGTATGACTTTTATCAGACATGTCTGTGTCTTTATGCATCAGCTGTGCTCTGTGTGCTTTACTGACATCTCTATATGCACAGCTGTGCTCTGTGTGCTTTACTGAACACATCTATAAATGCACGGCTGTGCTCTGTGGGCTTTACTGACATCTATATATACACGGCTGTGCTCTGTGTGCTTTACTGACATCTCTATATGCACGGCTGTGTTGCTTTATGACCTCTGCGCTGTTCTGACTGACATCTCTATATACACGGCTGTTCTTGTTTAGGGGGGGGCCCTCCTTCTGTGTGCTTTACTGACATCTCTATATGTACGGCTGTGCTCTGTGTGCTTTACTGACATCTCTATATGCACTACTGTGCTCTGTGTGCTTTACTAACACATCTCTATATGCATGGCTGTGCTCTGTGTGCTTTTCTGACATCTCTATATACATGGCTGTGCTCTGTGTGCTTTACTAACAGATCTCTATATACACGGCTGTGCTCTGTGTGCTTTACTGACATCTCTATATGCACGACTGTGCTCTGTGTGCTTTACTGACATCTTTATATGCACGGCTGTGCTCTGTGTGCTTTACTGACATCTCTATATGCACGGCTGTGCTCTGCGCTTTTCTGACACATCTATAAATGCACGGCTGTGCCCTGTGCTTTACTGACATCTCTATATGCACGGCTGTGCTCTGCGCTTTACTGACACATCTATAAATGCACGGCTGTGCTCTGTGCGCTTTTCTGACATCTCTATATGCATGGCTGTGCTCTGCGCTTTACTGACATCTCTATATGCACGGCTGTGCCCTGTGCTTTACTGACACATCTCTATATGCACAGCTGTGCCCTGTGCTTTACTGACACATCTCTATATTCACGGCTGTGCTCTGTGTGCTTTACTGACACATGTCTATATGCACGGCTGTGCTCTGCGCTTTATTGACATCTCTATATGCACGGCTGTGCTCTGCGCTTTATTGACATCTCTATATGCACGGCTATGCTCTGTGTGCTTTACTGACATCTCTATATACACGGCTGTGCTCTGTGCGCTTTACTGACATCTCTATGCACGGCTGTGCTCTGCGCTTTACTGACATCTCCATATACATGGCTCTGCTCTGTGTGCTTTACTAACACATCTCTATATGCACGGCTGTGCTCTGTGTGCTTTACTTATATGCAGGAAAAAGAAAAAAGAGAGGGGGCGCACAATAGTGTTATACTGTAACAATGAGGATAAGTGATGGAAAGTGATGATATATTCTCACCTTTTGGTGTTGCGCTACTATTGTAGAGGCACAACACTCTTACAGGGCTATTTGTATCCCGTAGCCCTTACTACAGCAGCCGCTGGTCTCTGGTGCTCCGTTCCGTGAACCGGTAGGAGAAGATTGCCAAGAGGAAAAAGAAAAACGGACCCGGCGCACGTGCTGATCTCTGTTCTCCTGGAGAACAGAGATCAGCACGTGCGCCGGGTCCGTTTTTCTTTTTCCTCTTGGCTGTGTGCTTTACTAACACATCTCTATATGCATGACTGTGCTCTGTGTGCTTTACTAACAGGTTTCTATATGCACGGCTGTGCTCTGTGTGCTTTACTAACACGTCTATAAATGCACGGGTGTGCTCTGTGCGCTTTACTAACACGTCTATAAATGCACGGGTGTGCTCTGTGCGCTTTACTGACACATCTATATATGCACGGTTGTGCTCTGTGTGCTTTACTGACACATCTATATATGCACGGCTGTGCTCTGTGTGCTTTACTGACACATCTATATATGCACGGCTGTGCTCTGTGTGCTTTACTGACATCTATATATGTATGCGGTGCTCTGTGTGCTTCACTGACACATCTATATATGCATGGCTGTGCTCTGTGCTCTTCACTGACCTCTCTATATGCACGGCTGTGCTCTGTGCGCTTCACTGACATCTCTAATAGGAAAAGAAAAATGGACCCGGCGCATGTGCAAAGTAAAAAAGCCCGAGCTAAAGGCTTTTGGATAAAATAGCTTTTATTCTTAAAAATGCAGGGGAATTACCCTTGCAAAATTAAAAACAAGACAATAAAACGACGCGTTTCGCGCGAGCACCCGCGCTTCATCAGAAGTATACAATACACTGGAATTAAACACAGTATATATAACAGTACATGAGTGGTAATTAGTTCAAAGGTGTGTTAATTACATGACGTGAAGATACGGGTGATCAGTGATGCTACTGGGAAGATCAAAGAACATTGGAAGATGAGGTGTCAATCAAAGACATGGGAGGAAGAACTGTGAGTCTGAAGAACAAGAAAAACAACAAGAAAAAGAAGAGACAATGGAACGTGAATAGGATGCCGTGAAAAAAAGGGAATATGCTAATAAATGTGCAGTGTAGTAAACTAAATAAATAATGTGTGAGTCCGTAATGTAGATAAATCACGGCTAGAAACAGTGGATGTAAATAAATCCCTGATGACCACATATACATAAATGGGGAAAGGGCTACCAATAGGAAGGAGGCGGGTAGTACGAACGCGCCAATCATGAGGCTTATACAGTTTGAAAATATGCAGCGCTAAACTTTCTATAGTAAAAAGCGCCAAGAATATTTCATAATAATACTAAAAAAACGTGATTGGTTAGACTGTGTTGTCAGTCGGAAGAATAGACCAATGAACGGTGGTGAATATAAGGGCGGTAGTTTTAAAGTGGCCAATAGAGACTGAAAAAATAGGAGAAGTGTGATTGGTAGTCCAGATCGCGGGAAGTATAAGTGGACCAATCACGGAAGGAGCTACTTCTCTATGGGAAAATGCATGTAAAAATACAAAGTGCTGTGATTGGTGGTGCAACTTGCGGGAAATATAAATAGACCAATCACAGAGGGAGCTACTTCTCTATGGAGAAATGCATGTAAAAAATCTAACTGTGGAAAATGCTGTGATTGGTTGTTTAAATCGCGGGAGGTAGAAGTGAACCAATCACAGGAGGAGCTACTCCTCTATGGAGAAATACATGTAGGAAAAGGAATGATGTGATTGGTTGTTTAAATCACGGGCGGTATGAGTGAGCCAATCACAAGAGGAGCTACTTCTCTATGGAGAAATGAATGTAAAAAATCGTACTAATGTTACAGTGGGGTAGAATTCACCATCTGATTTAAACTAATACGGATGTAGTCAAAGTATATTTCTTTGCTTGTATATAACCCAGGGATGAATAAGCATACATAAGTACTGTAGTGCCTCTACAGTAATAGCGCAACACTCGAAGGTGAGAGTTCTACCTTTTCCTCCTACTACAGTCTATTATTTACGGTATAACACTATTGTGCGCCCCCTCTTTTTCTTTTTCTCCTTGTATATATCACTGACATCTCTATGCACGGCTATGCTCTGTGTGCTTTTCTGACATCTCTATATGCACTACTGTGCTCTGTGTGCTTTACTAACACATCTCTATATGCACGGCTGTGCTCTGTGTGCTTTACTGACAGGTCTCTATATGCACGGCTGTTCTCTGTGTGCTTTACTAACAGATCTCTATATGCATGGCTGTGCTCTGTGTGCTTTACTAACACGACTATAAATGCACTGGTGTGCTCTGTGAGCTTTACTGACACATCTCTATATGCACGGCTGTGCTCTGTGTGCTTTACTGACACATCTCTATATGCACGGCTGGGCTCTGTGCGCTTCACTGACCTCTCTATATGCACGGCTGTGCTCTGTGCGCTTCACTGACATCTCTATGCATGGCTATGCTCTGTGTGCTTTTCTGACATCTCTATATGCACTCCTGTGCTCTGTGTGCTTTACTAACACATCTCTATATGCACGGCTGTGCTCTGTGTGCTTTACTGACACATCTCTATATGCACGGCTGTGCTCTGTGCCCTTCACTGACATCTCTTTATGCACGTCTGTGCTCTCTGTGCTTTACTGACACATCTCTATATGCACGTCTGTGCTCTGTGTGCTTTACTACACATGAAAAAACTCTGAGATTCTCTGTTCGCATATTTTGATCAAATGATGTTTAAGCTGCCCACGACTTTCAACGTGATCTCAGATAGGGCAGCCCTATGCTATCTTTACCTCTCAATCGAGCCAATCAGGCCTCTCACTGGGTCAACCGACCTCCATTATTCAGAGAGAAAAAATAAAAAACACCCAACCTGCAAGCTGCCCTTCTTATGACAGCCTGTGAGAGTGGGCGGGTACAGAAACCCAAAATGGAGGCACCCCTTCCTTCCCATATAGGTTAAAATCAATGTACACCAAGTATAACTTATGTTTCTGCACACAAAAACATTTCTGAAAAAACGTATGCAAACCTGGGTGCCACCGGCAGGGCTGCGGCACACATGTATATATACATGTACACACACACACACACAGACCGCCGCCAGCGGCACACTACTGCAAAAAGGGCAATACACTACGTGGAAATCCCTAAAGAAGCATTTATGCTATCTATCACACATGAAAAAACTCTGAGATTCTCGGTTCGCATGTTTTGATCAAAAGATTTTTAAGCTGCCCACGACTTTCAACGTGATCTCAGATAGGGCAGTCTGCCCTATCTGAGATCACGTTGAAAGTCGTGGGCAGCTTAAAACATCTTTTGATCAAAATATGCGAACCGAGAATCTCAGAGTTTTTTCATGTGCGCTTTACTGAGACATCTCTATGTGCACAGCTGCGCTTTACTGACACATCTCTATGTGCACAGCTGTGCTTTACTGACATCTCTACATGCACGGCTGTGCTCTGTGTGCTTTATTGACGCATCTCTATAAGCACAGCTGAGCTCTGCTTTACTGACACATCTCTATATGCACGGCTGTGCTCTGTGCTTTACTAACACATCTCTATATGCACAGCTGAGCTCTGCTTTACTGACACATCTCTATATGCACGGCTGTGCTCTGTGCTTTACTAACACATCTCTATAAGCACAGCTGAGCTCTGCTTTACTGACACATCTCTATATGCACGGCTGTGCTCTGTGCTTCACTAACACATCTCTATATGCACAGCTGAGCTCTGCTTTACTGACACATCTCTATATGCACGGCTGTGCTCTGTGCTTTACTGACACATCTCTACTGTATATGCACGGCTGTGCTCTGTGTGCTTTACTAACAGATCTCTATGTCCACGGCGGTGCTTTGTGCGCTTTACTGACACATGTCTATATGCACGGCTGTGCTCTGTGCGCTTTACTGACACATGTCTATATGCACGGCTGTGCTCTGTGCGCTTTACTGACATCTGTATATACATGGCTGTGCTCTGTGTGCTTTACTAAGACATCTCTATAAGCACGGCTGTGCTCTGTGTGCTTTACTGACAGATCTCTGCACCGCTGTGTTCTGTGCGCTTTACTGACACATCTCTATATGCAAGGCTGTGCTCTGTATAGGAGGAGCACCTACTGGACTTTGGGGTCTCATTTTCCTTAGGATGTTTTTTAGGCACCATTACAAGTTTGCTGACATTCTAAGGTGCTGAAACGTAATGAACCTGCCCCTTAAAGGGCTCATAATGGAAACTACACCCCTTTAGGAGTATTTCCAGGGGTGCAGTGAGTATATCAACCCTACAGCTGTTTTACAGATATAAATAGCGTTAGGCTGTGAAAATTAAAAAAAAAAATTTTCCCAGTAATTTGCACTTTTTGCTGAAAATTTTTAATTTTTACAAGGATTCCTGGGAAAAAAAGCACCAAAAATTTGTTACGCAATTTCTTCCAAGTTCGTCAATACCCTACATGTAGGTGTAAACTGCTATTTGGGTGCATGGCAGAGTGTACAAGGGAGGGAGCACTATTTGGCATTTGGAACGCAGATTTTGGTGAGTGCCATGTTGCCTTAGTAAAGCCCACAAAGTAAAAGTACAGGTGAAACCTTCCAGAAGTCATGCCATTTTCGACGCCCCTGAGGAAATTCGTCTAATGGTGTATTGTGCATTTTGGACCCACTGATGTTTCACAGTTTGTTTGTTTTTAGCATTGGGTAATTAATAAATGGAAAAAAACAACCCAGCAGCCATAACTTTTTTTCTGTATACGGAAATAAATAAGGATTTCTTTGAGGGACACATGACTTTGTGATCACCTTTAATACATTTTTTTGCGAGGCAGAATGAAGAAAATGCAGCAATCCTGGTAGTTTTTTATTTTTTACAGCTCTCACCATGCAGTAAATGTGACATGTTAGTTTTTGGCCTCATTCACACGGCTTATTTGGGCGCTGATTTCAGCCGTACTGCGCGCCGTATTTGTACTGCAGTACGGCTGGAATCCGTCCCAGTCATTACGGTAATCCACAGTTCTCATAGAGAACTATGGATTCTGTCTCTTCTCCCCGCTCGGCGAATACACCGAGAGGGGAGAAAGTGACATGCACATTATTTACGCCATGTACGCTCCGTGAATAATGAGTGTCTATGGGGCCAGCGAGCTGCCGGCGCCCCGCCCCCGCTGCACGGCAGCCGGCGTAATTGTGGGGCGAAATCCGTCCCCGCAATTACGTCGGCAATAAGCCGTGTGAACAATACTTTACTCTTTGGGACGATAGGATTACAGCGAAGCCCAAGTTATATACTTTTTTTAATGCAGCAGCACTTAAAAATGTTTTTAATATGTAAAATAATGTTTATGCATCGCTATCTTCTGGTCGCCATTAATTTTTTATTTTTCTGTATATGAAGCTATGTAAGGACTTTTTTTTGCTGGATGAACTGACATTTTTGTTGCTACCACTTGGGGGTTTATATGGCTTTTTATTTTTTACGGGATGGACAAAGTTCTGGAATAGTTGTTTTGCTTTTTTATGGCGTTCATACGCTCAGCGATCATTAGCTCTCTGGTGTAATATAGTACTGTACAGGACGGTACTGCACTGTATTACTAACTCTCAATCATCATGCTGGGCGTGATGATGTCTCAAACAACCTGGAAACCTGACAAAGGCTTATGGGTAGTTGTGGAAGCCATTGGCACCCTGCGATCATGCTGCAGGGTGCGGATGGAGACATTTCTCTTAGATGTGTGGTCATGGCTGATACAGCTGGTTTCATGCCCAGATCGTGGAGGCAGGTCCCCAAACAGAAATTTCGGGGCCCCCCAACATCTAGGCTTTGGGCCCCCCCCAAATCCCCTCCAGAGCAAGCCTACCCCGCCCACCCCCCCTGGGATCCCTAACCCCCCCCCCAGAAAAATAATACATTGGCCCCATTGTTTTTGGTTTTAGTTCTTTTTGGGATTTTAAAAAAAATATTTTTACTTATTGTGGGGTAGTATGTATACAAAGGCCAGCAAATACCGCCCCTTGTCAACACATCGTTTACTGATAAACCAGCATACCAAGCCAATATTCCCCAAAAAAAAACACAATATAAAAGACCATATAATACCGCCACATCTCCCACAAATTTTCCACCATAAAATCTGAAAAATATGTCACGAATAAATTCATTACAATAAGGGGGAATTTTTACTGCCATACAGTGACTATATATGGTAGATACAATTTTTAAAAGTGCAGTTACATTTGTGACTCACAGGTGACTCTTGTCTGATGAGTCTTTCACGCCCCCTTTTTTTCCCGTCCACCCAGACCGCAATGATACTTCTCCCCCCCGACCCATCCCTGCGAATTAAAACACAAACACCTGAACTCCTCACTTTTTTTTTTTTTCTCTTCCCACCTTGTCGCCCCACAGACAAATTCCCTCATCCATATGCCCCAAGGGTTTGTTGGGGTATATAGCCCCTCCGGTAGGGGAGGCAGGTAGTGGGCAGGTAAGGGTACCCCTGTAGGTGGGTAGGTAGCCAGGGAGGTAGGTGGGTAGGTAGCTGGGTAGGTAAGTTGTCGGGTGGGTAGATAGTCGTGTGATGGGGGCCGTCCCCAGCCGTGTGCGTATGGAGACCCCCTTTCCCCCCAGTCGTGTGCCCTCCCCCAGCCATGTGTGCATGTGGGGGCCCATGGGCTACAGGGCTGGGGATAGGAGGGGGGCGCTGCTGAGAGGGTGTCCGTGCTTTTTCTACTTATATCTTCTATGCTGTAACTGGAGCCAGGCCCTCCCCTTTCTGTCCGTGCCGTACTGTGTACTGGTCAACGACGGGATGCAGGACAATTTGAATCAGTGAGGCCCCGCCCGCAGACAGAGAGAGGAGGGCCCAGCTCTGGTCACAGAGCAGGAGTTGTAAGTAAAACGCTTGTATGTGATGTGAGCTCAGCTGTGACTGGAAGTGCGGGCCCCCTCTCAGCAGCGCCGGACGGCCCCTATGACAAACAAAACACTCGGCGCTGCGCACCGGTCTATAATGTGAAATAAGTGGGCTTGCTTAAGGGGCCCCCCCTTATTTCAGGGGACCCCGTTCGGGGCCCCCCCCCCTTTCCCTGTTTTAGGCGGCCCGCAGGGGAGGCTTTTTACTTACCCCCGCATGATGTTCAAAGTTTTTGATATGCTGTGTCATGAACCCCTTCCTGACCATAACGTACTGGTATGTCAAATGTCAGTAAAGGGGTTAAAATAATTTTTATGCATGCTATATTCTAATGGTTTTTTTTATGCCATTTATCTTGTGGGTCGTTACACGTGCAGCGATATCAAATATCTGAGCTTGTTTTAAATCATTTTTTTAGGGGGAGTGATTGGCAGTTATAATGAGAAAGGGCAGTGTGCAGTTTTTACTTTTTATTTTTACACTTTTTTTTTTTAACTTTGCACCAAAGGAGACTACAGAAGACTCAGCGATTGCTTGATCGCTGGTATAATACATTGGAGTATATACGTACTGCAAAGTAAACAATGTCATCACCATTTTCCCGGCACTGGGCATGGTTTGGGAAAGGGACAGGCGATAGCTCTGAAACTTGGATTTGGGCTTTTTGGCAACCATTGGCACCTCGTGATTGAGCAGCGGGGTGCCAAAGGGGACAGAAGGAGCACCCTCTGCACGGTTGCAATGGACTGCGGCATCTAAGGGTTTAATCGATCTGGATTGGAGTAAAGTCCAGTTCCGGCCATTAGTACAGACCCCCAACTGTAAAATACTGGTTCAAATTGTAGAAAATACTTGCTGCCTATGGATATGTCTACACAGCACTGGATTCTCGGCGAATTTTCAGTGCCGATGAGGGGATTTCCAGCGCGAGATTGCGGGGCCCAGATTAGTTAACATGGCAGCTAGAAGCTTGGTGAAGGCTTCCATCACCGCCAGGGTTTTTACTACAAGTAGTAAAACTGCCCTCTTTGTAGACCCTAATGCATTGTCAATTCAATGCTTTAGACTGTATAAATGATTGCACCCCCCCTGGTCAAGCATCCTAGGAGGACTCAATGTTAAAGTAAAAAATAAAAGTTTAAAAGTATAATAATAATAATCTTTATTTTATAGCCAACATATTCCCTACACTTTACAATATAGATTTAAGCACAGAAAACCAGCTTCATTAAAAAAAGCTATTCAAAAATGACACGAGGGTGGGGGTCCTCTGCAAAGCTTCAATCCATTGGGTTATGGGTGAAACAAAGGCTGACAATCTTGGGGGTTTTCAATGGTCCCCCCAGACATAAATATGGGCAGTATAAAAAAAAAAATGGGTGAACCCCGCCCGGGCCGTTCCTAGGTAAAATTTTACTCAGGGCGAGGGGGGAAAAAATTTGCCCCCCCCCCTAAAATAGTGCGCCACAATGCAACACAGTCTTCACCCGATAACTCCCCCTGTACATGTAATACCCTCCCGTAACCAGACATTTCCCCCCGAAAACCCAAAAGTTGCCCCTCGCCCTGATAGTTGCCCCTACAGCCATGAAATACCCCCGAAACCCGATAGTAGCCCCAGCAGTCGGTAGTCCCCCTTTTTACCATGTCCCCCTTGTAGCAAGTGTCCCCTGAAAAAGGGTTTTTAAAATAATTTTAAGTCGCTAACCTTTCCAGGATCCCCGCATCGTGTCCAGGTCCCGGGAGCCGGGGTTCAGTTTAAGCGGCGTGACGTCATCACGCCGCTTACACTCGGCTCCCGGGGCCTCCTGGGATGGATGGGAGCCGAGACTCAGCGTCGCAGCGGGCGTGGTGAAACCGTGCGCCCCCGCCCTGTGTATGTTTCAGGCGCCCGCTAGAATGATACTACAGGGGGGGAAAGGGGGAGGGGAGCATCCGTCCTCCCCTCCCTGTACCGCAGCTTATTAATGTATGCCTGCGGCGAGTCAGAGGCTAATGCGGGCCTGCCCCGACCCCCCCCCTAGGAAAAGGTTTGTCCCAACCCTAATCATATACAGTAAGTGCCTGTGGGTGCCAAAGTTCAGGAAGTAAAGAATGTGTGACAAATTTTGGGGGGTTAACAATTAGGAAGCTTTGGTAACTTTCAAAAAAAGATGAGTTTTCAGAGCAACTTAAACTGTGAGGGTTGTGAGTGGCCTTTTCAATGGGGTAACATGTTCCAGAGAACTGGTGCAATAGGCAAAATCTTGGGGGACAAGCATGGGGGGGTTTCGAATGTAGGTGTGAATCCTAGATCAGTAGGAAGAGGGGGTGGTAGGGGGAGAAAAAGATGAGGGAGAGAGTAGGGGGGGGGCAAGGCTGTGGAAGCCTTATGGGTGGGAATGATTAGTTTTTTTTTGTATTTTTAGAATAGGGACCAGTGAGAGAGACACGGGAGAGGCATCAGTAAGGGCTTGAAAGAAAAAAAACTGGCTGCTGCATTCAGGAAAATTGGAGAGGGGAGTTTTTACAGAGAGGGGGCCAACAAAGGGAGTTACAATGTCAAGACAAAAAGAATAAAAACAAAAAATAAGAGTTGGTTTTTTTCCATAGTGAGAAAAAAGGGGGATTCTGGATGTCCCCGGGGTCCGCCGCTGTCCCCGCCACCGATTCGT